>JAHUTJ010017798.1:6472-19411 GCA_036250325.1 Characodon lateralis | reverse complement strand
GGCCCGGGCTGCCCGGGCTCTGCTGGAGGACTGCTACGGGGAGCTACCCGTGTTGGCTCCGCGCTGGCTAAGGGGCATAGGCTATCTGCTGGTTTTTCCACAGCGCAGAGCCGGGCCTCCAAAGCTACAAAAATGCTACATTTATTACATGTACCATTATCACTAAAGGAGGCAGAGGAGTAACTGAACATCTGACAGAGAGAGCAGGAGAGAGGAGGAGACTCAGAGAGAGAAACAGCAAAACGGGTAGTCATGGTGGAGCTAAAGCTAACACTAAGCTAGCGACCCTTTACCACTAATAGAAAAAAACATGTAAAACACGGAGAGTCCCCAAATGTTAAAAGCAGCAACAGAAAGTATGTGTTCTAACGTGCTTATGTATTAGAACAAGTAAGAGGTATCACAGTAGAGAGAAATCAGATTCAACGAGAGCCTTCACACACCAAACATTCCACCGAGTGCAACAGTGAAAACAGGAAGTGACGAATACGCCTTACCACGCCTGTCCACCCACACAGGGACGTTTTTCTTAGCAGAAAATGCTGAAGAAGAATGTCTGATCAGTTTTTGACCCTAAGCTAAAGCGCGTTTGAATTATGCAGCAGGATAATGATGCAAAGCACTCCATCAGGTCCAGTAGCCTAGTCAAGTCAAGACTTTAATCCAGTTAAAATAAAGTTTTGACAAAAATTCAATCCGGAAGACTCCCTCCTACCTCAGCCGGTCCTATGGCTCCTCCGTGCGTCTCCGGCCATCCAATCAGCGTCAAGTCCGCACCTTCTCTTCAGCCAATCATCACCAAGGCTTCGCTTTAAAGATCCTAATCGGCAAGATTCTCTCACTCTTCCGCTGAGCTTTGACCCAACTCCTCCTTCTGGACTCACAACAACCCGATCCTTCAGGCCTCCACTCCACCACCAGTCGGCTCCCATGGGGAAGACAGCTCTAATTTAATCCTAAAAATACTCATTCAAGCCCTCATCATTCGCAGCATTCAGGTCTTCCCCCGGGGTCTGAGCGCCAAAGAAATGTATATAAAAAATAAACTTCTAATAGCCTTTCTTTGTGTTTTCTATTTGTGAGTCTTACAGGATTGAAATGCTGTTGCTTGACTCCAGTGTGATTGAATTAAATCAATTATGCAGCTGTAAAACACTGATTGCCAGTTATCACAAACACTTCAGAATCAAATGATTTTTTTGTATTTCTTGAAGTTATGTTCTTAAATTAGTTTGATGATCTAAAACATTTAAGTGTGACAAAAAAGCAAAAACCTTTATTTTACAATGCTGCATGGATACACATGTACAAAACTGAAATTAAGGCAGAGCATACAATAAGAAATAATTTACATTTGGTTCCTTGGAGCTGACAGGATTTCTCCCTTCCTTTAAGGCTAAATCTGCCAGCTCAGAATGGTTTCCACTCTGTAAGAAAACCAACTTCTTTTTTTTGGGATGAGGTTGTGAAAACCTGAAAAACTAAGTGTGACATATTAGGGACAATATCCCCAGTAAACAAAGAAAGTTTTAATCTTTAGCATTATTTGGTGAGTTGTCAGTACCTATATATCTAAGTTGTAGGACATTGAAAGTTCTGCTAATTTTTGTACATTTGTTGTGAAATGCGGGAAAACAAACTTTTGGAGTTGGCTTTGAGTTAGTGGCTGAGTGTTGTTGTAATGTTCAGTTTTACCAATAAAAATACTGCTAAAGAAATGCCACCAAACGAAATGTTGTTGCACTTTCGGTACAATAGCAATAAAGCTTCCTTTTTATTTAGGTCCCTACGAATCATAGTTCAGTTACCAGAATGTTTAACTGTTAGATGGTGGCCTAGTGGTTAGTGAGCAAGGCACCTTTTTATTAGATATGTGTATATTGTACATTGTAAATTGTAAATTTGTATATTATGTAATGCAGAATATTGCATTGTACATTGTATATTGTACATTGTAAATTGTAAATTTGTATTTTCTGTAATGCAAAAACAGAACAAAAGAGCAAAGTATACCGGAGTCAAATTCCTTGTTTGTATGCACGAATTTGGCAATAAAGCTGATTCTGATTCTGATTCTGATTTGTGTTCTGGAGAGGCTGCAGTGGTTGGTGGTTCAAAACAGACTATCACTCTGGGTCCCTGAGCAAGACCCTTAACCACAGAAGGCTTCCTGGGTGCCACTGATGTGTGCAGCCCACTACTCCCTGAAAAAAGAGATGGGTTAATTCAGGAGTTCTTACAGCTTTAAAGTTCTTACTGTCTAATCTGTTAGGTCTCTACAACTTTTGGTTGAGTTATAAAATGTAGAAATTAAAGTTTGACAAACTCAAAAGCAAAACTATAGTGGTTAAGTCCTAAATTTAAAAATAAGTTTGTTGTCTTGGAAATTTAAGCTCTACCCGCTTTTCTTTTTTTAAAGTGCAATAGAATACTGCATGGAGGTGCCACCATTGTGCTTTACAGTGTTGATTGTAGGTGTTGAATCTATGTATTTATATCTAAATGGTTTAAATGGATTGCACAACAGAATAAGCATACTACTACAGATAAAAAAAAAAAAACAGCTTAGCTGAAAAAATGTATTTTGTAAAGTGTTTGATACTTCTACTGTAGACTTACACAGGTTTGGGCATTCAGTTCTATTCAGTTTACTTCTATATTATATTGTGCTGATTCACAACAAATGCATGACAATAGACTGAATCAAGTCAAGTAACTTTGCAACAATTTGTTATATTGAGAAATCATGTATTAGTCACTTAGAGTTTGCTGCTTCTTCAAGGAAAACATTTTAGGTTCCTTTAAACTAAATACTTTTCTCTTCCTTTAAACATATTTCAATCAAAACAGATACTCTATGTCAAATAAAAACGATTGCTTCCTTTCTGCTAACACAGTTAAAACAGGTAAGTTTTCCCAGAGGAGGAAGGAACTCAAGAAGCAAGACTTCTTAAGATCTTGCATTCAGGAAGGAGAGAAGACCTGAGAAGGACAGACGACACACAGGGTTAACTTCTCAAATGCATTTGCACAAAAGGAGGCTTCATCATACCACTATGCTAAAACATCCAGCATCCAGCACCTCCCTTTATTTCTCAGCAGCCTGATGAGGTGATCATAGTCAGGTGTGAACACTGCAGCCTTCCCTGCCATAGCGACTTAGTGGAAACCTGCAGTTCAAATAACAGCCACATGTACACCCAACACACTCACACTCCAGAATCATGACAATGGTTTATAAGAGACACATTAAAAGCACTTTGTAGATTGTTGACTTTTATTTAGCTTACCTAAACCAGGACTACAGGAGGACCTGTCCTGTCTAATTATTCTAATTCATTCTGGTATCTTTGATGAAGCAATTTTTTGCCCTCACAATAGAAAGAATATTATTTAGAGTAACCTCCTACTTTACAGTCAGCTCCATGTTTCTCCAGTAATGTATTATCAACTGTATTTATCCAGATAGGCACATAATCGACATACAAATAAAGTGCAGCGACAATAAAGCAAAATAAAACAAAACAAAAAGTATAATCTAAATCAGTCAGGGCTTATCTTTTGTCCGAGCTACCGCACCCTGTTGGCGGTCAGAGGCCTCGGAGCTCCTCCGGTACTTGAACACCAGAAGCGATCTCACACTATATCTAACACTGACTCTTAAAGGAACGACTCTCAAACAGTTTCTAACTTTTAGCTCTTTTTAATCTAAGTTAAGGCAGAGGAATGATTACAGAGATCAGCGCAGAGGCTCCCGTCTCGGACCGTCGCAGTCTGTGTAAAGATGACGAAGAGCCTTGATAGAAGGTCACATATAGTTTTTATATCTGGCACTCCAATGCAATGGACGTGCTCTCCCTCAGTGATTATCAGTAGACTATGTGTCACCATTGTGGTGTCCATCTGTTAGATTGTGTAGTAGTGGGTGTCCATCCTTAATCTAAGTGTGCTGCGGCTTTTTAATCGAACCAGTTATACCGGCTGATCCACTATCAACCCCAGTGCCCCAGCTTCAGGTCATTTATGACAAACCTTGGGCCATGTATCCTTGTAATGTATGTCTATGAGCATTCTTATCCTATTGTAACAAAAGGGAAACATTAGAACTTATATTTTATTTCACTAAAGTATAAATGGGAAAAACAGCTATGAGCATATTAATAAAGGTTATTCCTAATACTTTTAAATATGTTTTGAAGGAAATATAACTGCAGCTGGATTAAATGTCCGTATGCTTATTGAGAAAATGTTTATCTTTGTGTATGGGAAGTAATAGATATGCAAAATTACACAAAAACAAAGGCAATAAATTCTGTGCTTTTATGATCATAATTTCTTAAAACATTTCAAATTTAGAGTTTTGTATATTCTTTTAAACTTTAATGATGTTGCCCTTGGATATGTTTGATTCTAATCTTTAGAAAGCAGAATTATTACTGCCCATCTAGCTATTTCGTCCTCATGAGAAACTCTTTGATTGGTGTGGAGAGATCAGTACTTGTGTTATGTTAGCTTAGGTTAAGACTCAAACTTAAATTTAAGGTAAAAATGTCTCATCAAGCACCTTTCAATAAGCACATGTATATATATGGTATATATATATGTGTGTGTGTGTGTGTGTGTGTGTGTGTGTGTGTGTGTGTGTGTGTGTGTGTGTGTGTACGTGTGCTCTCACACTCAGCCAGTCTGTTTTATCAGAAGTCAGTCTTTCATCTTTGCAGCAGACAGACTGGCTGATACTGACACCCAGGGTTCCCTGAACACATCAGCACCCGCCCTCCATACTTCAGTAACAAAACCACATGAAACCTCTGGATACTGCCACAACTGTCATACTACCGCAACACACACACACACACACACACAAACACAAACATCCATGTTTTACTATCTTCATGAGGGCTAATCATTGACTTCCATTCATTTTCTTTCATTTCTATTGCCTCACCCGCACCCTACCCTTAACCCTAACCATTACCATTGCATGCCTAACCCTAACCCTAACCTAAACTCAATTCACACCTTAGTCCTTACCTAAAACTCACCCCTAACCCAAGAACCGCATTAAAAAAGTGAGGACCAGGAAAATTGCCCCAGGTTTTGGAAAGACCAGGTCCCATTTTGAAATTTTCCATTTACATATAAAATACACGTTTTTATAAGACTGGATTTTCATGTAAACCCAACTTAGTGGAGTATGAACTCTTTAATATTTTTAATTTTTCATAGTTTTATGCAGACTGCTCTGCAAGAGGAGAGACCAAAATTCCAGGTTTGGATGCAGTCCCAGAAGCTCTGATCCCCTTTATGTCCTGTCATCGTCTACTCCACTGTCTACACATCTTCTACCTTACATAAATATTTGCTTATAATTAGACAGTCAAGGTATTAATTCCCTGTACTTCTGGAGTGATTATCTGTTGTTTTTTTTTTATTCTAATAAATACAATTTTTACTAAAAACATATTCTGTAGTTATTTGATATGAGTTTACCCAATGATAATAAAAGAAAAATAAGTGTGTTAATCAGTGTTTAGTAGTTATTGTAAATGAATCATGCAGTTGTAAAGCAGCAACACTGGCCAGAAGCAGGTTGGTAAAAAAAACATTTCCTGCTTATGGATCCAGTACAACTTAAGAAATAATGGAAGGAATTAATCAACAGTGTAACTCTAAAGTTGCTCATTGTCTATTAGTTATCAGTTGAAACAAAAAAAGATATATTTATTAGCTAGGTGTCTTAAACAGAGTAAAGGAGTAATACCATCTGCTAGAATTAAGGTATAGTGGAGTTTCCTTCACGTTACCATACGTTTTAAGGCTGATTTAAATAAATGGTCCATGGCAATGGAAAAAGAGAGTACACAATTCCCTGGGATTCCTATTACCTGGGTAAAACAAATCACGAGGCTTTCATGGGGAAAGTGGCTAATGTCCTCACTTGCTGGTAAAAAAAATTAAATGGTTCTTATTCAGCAAGTACAAGAACACACACACACACACACACATGTTCAGATTCATGTTGCTTTCTTCAGGAGTCACTGCAGATGCCTTATTGTGATCAGTTTTAGTTTTATTCATAGTAAGTTTCAAAGTGGAGATTTAATTCTTGCATATTTTTCAAATTAAACACATCAGCGATATGCTTATTCATTGCTTGATTTCAAATACTTTTCTCTCAAATCAACAGGCCAAAGCACACTCACTGGTCTCATTAGTTAAATGTTCGTAACTGCTCATTAAATCAAACATGAAATCAGCCAATCATGATGTAAACACAAGGGTCCCAGGAATCTATTTTAATTAAAGCCAAGATCAGGAAGCAGGCAGGCTGTTTGGAAAATAACAGGTTTTAATGCTCATCTGGATTTTTTTTAAACTCTAGATAAAACATTGGTGACTGTTGATGGGCACCAGCCTTCCCACGATCCTGCAAAGGTAAATTTATAATACACACTACACTGATTGGATGAGTGGAGTGCAGAAAAAGATCCCTAAATACATACACAAACTGTCAACTTCTTTTACCTAAACTTAACTAAAAACATGACAGTGATTGTTTTAAAATGTACACCTTATTTTGTACACCACTACCTTGAACTCAACAAGCTCAACCCGCTCAAGACTGTGGAAAGGGTATATGTGTATATTTGTATATATGTATTTAAGGACATAACGATAAATGCCTAAATATATCTTATAACGCATAAAAAAAAAAAAGAAAGAAAACCCAGAGATCAAAGTGTACCGGAGTCAAATTCCTTGTTTGTATGTAGAACTTGGCAATAAAGCTGATTCTGATTCTGATTCTTATGCCATAAATAAAACCCTTTTTGGAGCTGAAGCTTGAAGCTGTTCACAGGATACTGCTACTGTGATGGTGTTTGGACTAAGCACAAACAAAATAAAAAAGCTCTACTTTAAGAAAGGTCTAGATAGAAAACTGCAGATTTAACAAATTCATTGCATAGCTGAATATTTGATAAGGCCTTCAACTTGTTCTTCAGGTGACAGTGCATTTATTTATAGAGGCTGGATTTGTGCCAGTTTTATCTTGCTATTCTGGTACTTCACTAAAACAAAGTCATAGGCAAACTGCTGTTGAAATGGCCAGCATCCTTCCATGCAGGGTAATATTTGCAAACAATGCAAATCTTTCTGTTTTATTAGTTTCTGGATTCTTTTTAAAGATAACTATTCTTAACCTTCAGGGGGTGAAGGACGTCATCTCAAACAAACTGTTACTTCATTGAGAACGCAACATTTTGGTTGCTTGCTCTGTGACAAAAACACTATTTGTTGCAAAATATTTTTGTTTGTTCTGTAGAATAAATAAAAAGTCAGCTGCTGGCTATTTGTGTAGAATTGATGTAATAATGACAATGAAGGCTTGTGCTGGAAGTAAAGATCTGCCTCATTATTTTTTAATGAAACATTTTCATAACTAATAATACCTTTTTGTTGACAGTTCCATAATGTTAATTGCCCTCTTAGATGTTTAATTCCAAGTGAAGTCTATGTTCTTCCCTATAGTAAAATCAAAAAGCACTTTACAAGAGAACAATTTGAGGCCTCAGTGCTGCGGTTCAGTACATGAAGCCACCTGATTGCTCCATGGTCGTCACGCCATCAGGCTGACAGGGGGAAGCAGAAGCCGAAGCAGAACTGGGTCGCGGAGGGTAAAACTGCCTGAGGGCAGCCAGGCTGACACCCCAAATCCAAATCAGCACATTAGGCACCAGTGCACGACAAAGAATTACGGGGGGGAAAGTGCAAGAGTAGAGAAACTGCATGCATTACGTGTTTTAATATTCAGTGTTTTGAGAGTGGATGAGATCAGTGGAGCTGAGCCATTTGGCTTCCCTTCAAAGCTACGGACACATGAAGGGTACTTAACTGTCAAGGTTCAAACAAAAGCTGCTTTTTGGTTAAGAGATAAATCCTCACTTGAATGACATCACTGTTCAACAGGAAATGTTAAACTGCCATGTGCAAGTGCACTTCAGTAAATATGGAAAATCATCAAGAGGCTTCATTTATTCTGTGATTCAATTCAAAAAATCATGCATGATTGAGCAACATTTGCAGCATTTTCTTATCCCTTCTGCAAAATATTTAGGAAACTGACTTTTACATCTATAAGTCATCTTACATTTGTACCTAAGACATACTTAAAAAAAGACATCCTTGGCAACATTTTGAACACATCATGGACACTGTTGCATGCTTAGACAAGCTATTAGTCAGGCTAGATTTAGACAATTTAACTTCTTCTAGGTTTTAAATGAGTAGTACCAAATTTGCAGCAGTCACCAAAGCTAACACATTTTTAACAACACATATTACAGCATGTGCCCTCATCTTTGCATTGCAGCTCACAGCTCAGATGGTTTAGTTTCCTGGTGAGGTCTGCACAGTATCGGGCCAGTGCCTCGAACAGTGAGGTGTTTTACCCTTTGGACTGCATGAAACATTGGATTTCACCCAAAAGCTGCAGCAAACTTTTACTCTGCTGAGCCACTAGATTAATATAAACTGTTTATTGGAACTGTTTTTAATTGTCTTCCTTAAATGTCTATTTGTTTTATGTTGTTGGTTTGCTTGTTCAGCACTTGGAGTTTTATTTTGAAAAGCTCAATTCTAACAGCCTTGAGCTGATAGACCATCCATCCATCCATCCATCCATCCATCCAGGTTCCTATCTCCCTCACCTATAGCATAGAGCTCATTCTGGCGGTTCACAAGTTATTTTCAGACCAGACTGCACATATATAGTGCCTCCAGCATGTTCTGGGTCTGCCCCAGGATCTCTGAGTCAGGGGGAAAAAACTGTGTAACCCAGTCATGTGACCTGCTTCAGCAAAAATGCAAAACAAAATTCATTCAACGTGCAGCTGAGAGGTAAAAATAGCACTTTTTTTGCTGTTGTTGTAACTGGTGCTCTTGATTCCCTTTTCTATTGCTGTCAATGTTGCCCATATTAAAAAAACTGATCTGATCACTGCTGTTCACTTTTGAACAAACTGCCTGCTAGTGGATGAAGTCAGAGATTCTGAAAACCTGTCACCACTGTCCATCATTTTTTTTGAAGCTGCTTCTGGTAGGTTTTTACCTCTATTTTGGCTTCTTATTGCACTGGTTACATTACTAAACTGTATGCTTATGGTTTAGGTACTTCCCTACAGTTTTCCGATTCATAATTCTCCCTGGATGTGTATGAAGTCCCACTGTAGGTAATTTGTTTCCTTTTACAGTTGTCTGGAATTCATATTTTATTGGATTATATTCTGACTAACAAAAAGCTTGACCTGCCTGCCCATAGTCGCCATTTGTAGTTGTGACGATTAGACAATAAAAGATCATTTCTGATTTTTGAAGTCAAACCCCAGGGGTTCTTACATAATCCTGCTAATTGCACTAAGCCTTTTCAATGTTTTTTATTAGTTTTGTTTAAACAATGTTTGTTATCTTAAGCAACTGATTGTCTATTATCTTTTACAAACAAATTTTATATATCACCATATGTGTTGATTATTATTGGATACATTACATTGTATTTTAAACTAATTGTGTTTAAAACTAAAGGAAAAATTTAGAAGTGGTAATTAATGCCTCTTCTAACTGTTGTACCAGCTCCCAGTTGAACATCGAAGATAACTGGTTGGAGATGAAATCTATGTTTTAATGTATCGAAGGTTGTGTGTGTGGGTGGGGGATGTGATATCAGCACTCAATTTATAATCACATCAGAGCCTTCTGAATCGTAATTGCTGGAAGATTTGTGTATGAATTATCATTGCTTAGTTTAAAAAAGGTTCTTTATCCTTATGATTTACCATTAAAAGACATATTCATTTATTTAGTTGGGTGAACTTTGATAGAAGTGGTTTGAATACTTTTTACATTTACTTTCAAAATACTTTTATGAACTATTTGGGTGGTTTCTATGCAGACTGAGCAGGAACTTGTGTGTGTGGAGGAGTTTGGGAAGCAGGCTGCTCGCACCCCAGCCAATCTTCGTGTCCTTGAATGCCAGATGTGGATGTGTGTGCTGTATCAGATCTGGCCAGTACCAGTTTTATTCAGTAGGACTTGTATTTGTGAAACTGTGTGTAGCCACACCCACAATGCTGTAACATGTGTGTTTTTCTTTCTTTAGTAAAAGGCTGTGACACAGGACAGCTCCTCTGAGAGAATGGACTGTCTCTCCCTGGCCAGCCAACGATAACTTTGACTTGCTTGTGTCTTCATTGCATACCTTCTCTGAGTTTATCAGTGTGTCTAACTCTGACAGTAATTCAATTGAATCCTGAGGTGCCTGAAGATTCCCGCAATGAACATTACTAGTCTCTAAGTCTAATTTGAATCTGACCTCTGGGCTGCTGTCCAGGGTATGGGACAGTGAGTTTGACCTCATTATTAATAAAAATAAAAAAAAAACTAAAGATGTTACTGTTGAACAGTCTCAGAATTATACCATGTGCTTTTTTAGATATTAATCAGGGCTGTGTTGAAGTTTGAGGTTATTGCTGTGGACATAACACACTGTGTAGAAGTGCAGCAGGTCTGAATCGGTAGGTAAATCTTGAAGGTGGATACTGTCCACAGCAATGTTATTTTAAAGCTCAACACAATAAATAAGAAAGAATGAAATTCATCACTGCTGTCCTTTTACCAAAGGTCTGTCATTAGCTGCCATTGGGGTGGATAGAGTCCCTCCTAATCCATCCACTGTCTTCACAGCACTACTTTATCTACCATCATTAACCCAAAAAGGGGCTTAGAAGACAGATGGAAGGATCAGAAAGATCTCTCAGCATGGACAGCTGATGTACTGTAGAACAGCCTTATAGGCTTGTGTGCTTTCTGTAAGCAGCCTTGTTGTTACAGGTGTCTCAGATGAATCAGAGGTGCCGATCATAGAATCACTCATTGAAAGCAACACTGTTAGCCTGGAATGGTAAAGGAGACACAGTTGTGGAGCTTCGTATTACAACTCCACAAAGATTTCATAGTGTGCTGGAGGGTTGGCGGTTTTACATTTAGCATTTAGCTCAAACTGTGAAAATGAATTAACTATTTCCCTAATTTATATTTAAAAGCTAACGAGCAAGGAAAACTGTAAAGAAGTGGTTCACTGCGAGAAAATGATATGCAGATCGATTGATGTGAACTCTGACTCGTGCCACATGACTCTGTCCATACATTTCCTAAATGACTTGTCTGTTGATTCTGCTTGGACACAACGATGCCTTCAATGACAGAATGTGGCGATGGAATTCAAAACAGTTTAGCATTTATGTTGTTGTCCTTCCCATTATTTTTTCTGGCCCTATTGGCCATTGTATTTGGCAACAACATAATGCTTTGACACTTGTTGAACAGTTAAACTGCCAGTAGGGGGCAGTGAAACTGCAGGACATTGGCCTCTTGAGAACAAGATGGCAAGAAGGGAAATGAAATGTCACTAGTAGTATTTCAGAATATCTAGAAGATTTTTAGGAAAATATGATAGGGAGTCATGAAGAGAATGCTAATCCTGTTGTCGGACACATGAGTGAGCAGCAGTAAATTTAAGAGCCACAACAATGGAAAGATGAGCTGACTGAGCAGATGGCAGACCACCAGGGCAAGACCGGTACATTGTGATTCTATTGTTAGAATTTAGGTTTTTATGCAAGATTCTGTTTTATAAGTGTTGAGCAGAGAAATTATTATTTTTTTGTTGGCTTAGGTTTTTATGGAACTCATAAATTCAAATGACCATTTACACATAACTGCTCCCTATAAGGGATGGGTTAAATGCAGAGGACAGATTTCGTTGTAATGTACATGTGCGATGACCAACAAAGATGATTATTATTATTATTATAATGACTTATGCCCAAGTAAAGTCACAGCATGGGTTTACATGGAGGAGCCATCATAGCTGTGGTATTTACAGCAAGCATGCTTCTACAAATCTACCAGGAATTGGGTGAGAAAATAAAGCCTAGGCATGTTTCAACATACCCTCCCAAAAAAAATGTTAAAATATATGTCTAACCTTCCACACTTCGCTTCGAGGTGGCAAAGTAGATTTTGTAATTTTGCAGCACAAATGTTAGGAATAAATGTTTTCACCATCCGCCTCAACATCGGCTAAAAGTGAATTTTGAAATGTGGACCTTGGTCCAAACTTGGCAAAAATTTGAAAATGTTTTAATCTTTTTGTTCCTGACATCTTAATTATCCTTTAAAATTGCATCTGTTCTAGGCATTTCATTTCCTGTTAAAAATAACTGATGTTGTTGCCAAGAGGTATGCAGCCTATCCAGTCACAATGATGCCAGAAGTTTGAGAAGGTGGTCAATATAGTCAATATATAACTTTCTTAGGCAGCATTCACCCAAATATTAGGGGTGTATATATAGATTTAAGTCTGTATTTGTAATTTTGGCTATGTGGTGATTGTTGAAAATTCAAAATAAATTCAAATCTGTCCACCCAAACTCGTACTCGTACTCGTCGTCTTCCGCTTTATCCGGGCCCGGTTCGCGGGGGCAGCAGACTCAGCAGAGACGCCTGCTCCTCTGGGTGGAGCCCAAGGGGTTCCCAGGCCAGCCGAGAGACATAGTCCCTCCAGCGTGTCCTGGGCCGTCCCCTGGGCCTCCTCCCGGTGGGACGTGCCTGGAACATCCTCCCGAGGAAGGCGTCCAGGAGGCATCCGGTATAGATGCCCGAGCCACCTCAACTGGCTCCTCTCGATGTGGACGAGCAGCGGCTCTACTCCGAGCCCTTCCCGGATGGCCGAGCTACTCACCCTATCTCTAAGGGAGCGTCCGGCCACCCTACGGAGGAAGCTCATTTCTGCCGCTTGTATCCGGGATCTCGTTCTTTCGGTCATGACCCAAAGTTCATGGCCATAGGTGAGGGTAGGAACTACATTACTGTAGCAGC
>JAHUTJ010017797.1:0-19421 GCA_036250325.1 Characodon lateralis | reverse complement strand
CACACTGCTCCTCCTGAAGCCGAGGTTCGACTATCGGCCGGACTCTCCTCTCCAATACCCTGGCGTAGGCCTTACCAGGGAGGCTGAGGAGTGTGATCCCCCTATAGTTGGAACACACCCTCCGGTCCCCCTTCTTATGAAGGGGGACCACCACCCCAGTCTGCCAGTCCAGAGGCACTGTTCCCGTCCGCCACGCAATGTTGAAGAGGCGTGTCAACCATGACAGCCCCACAACATCCATGTAGTAGGGCTGTCAAAAACTGTAAATATCTTTTAATCTTAATTTCAAAATGGATCTCAAATATTTGCTTTTAAAAGATTTCAGGCAAGTCTTTCTGTTTCAAGATAAAAAAAAATTCTGTTCTAGTTTTTTATGGTGAAAATATATTTTTTCTGTAACAAAGTGACTTCTGGTTTGAAGTAAAGGGGCTACTACAAGTCAGTTCATAAATGCCATTTATAAAACAAAATAAATTTGGTGAGACCTTCATCAAAGATTATTGAACAAAAAAGATCTAAAACATATCTTTAAAAAAAACATTGCGTGCCTAAATTATGCCAGAATTTCATCTTTTGCCCTGCACACGTGGCCTTGGCACTATTTGAAAGTACTTTTAATGCTCCTTCACATGAAATAGTTTATTTTTGCTAACGTTCCTTAATGTTTTGGTAAGAATCCGTTTATATTCATGTTTCAAGTTTTCAATCTTATTGGTTTCCGTGGCTATCCACCAGAAGTCCAATCCTACTAACCTATTTCTCCTTGATCAGCAGTTAAAATCCTGCAAAAATCATTAAATGAAGATAAAGAACAACCGCCATTTTTGTCAGTAAATGCATCAGCTGACATCTTGTATTTTGATGCCCTTTTTTCAAGGATATGAAAATAAGAAAAAGGTTATGGATGGATATGCTTTGATGTGTAAACTTTTTATTTAATTTATTTTCTGTTCTGTTCAAAACTACTATCTATATTAAATAACACGCAGAAAATCTTTCTCTTTGGGGTGTTTTAGTACTTAGAAAAAAATCCGAATCTGCCAAAATTGGAATTGGGTGGTCGGAACTCAAGCTTGGAGCAGCGGATTGAGAGGTGTACACACCGTTAAGAAGATGAGATCAAAAAATTATATCATGATAAATCATTTCCAAACTTTTTTCATCTTTAATGTGAAATATTTGGTTCAACTGAACTAAAAGAAATAAATTAATCTGTTAGATGAAGAAACTGCCATTAAAAAAGCTGCAATATTGTGGAGAATCTGATTAACTGTAAATAAACTTTAGCTGTCCTAGTAGGATGTTCCTAACATTTGTGCATTTCTACCCTGGACCTAAAGCCATAGATTGCAGAGAGGTTCTAAAGGATCTTTCTTCATCAGTCAGGCAACTATTCCGCACAGACCACTAATAACATGAATTGCCATATTTGCTAATTGCTAAATTTAATGATTCCTGTAATTTTGCAAATATTCGGGTGCAATCTGGGACGCCTAAAGATTCAGTTAGAACAGGTACAATCGATAAACTTAAGTCCATGAGATTCGACTTAAGTCACATGAATATTGTAAAGAATTCATTACGATTTACAAGAATCTATTAAGAATACTGCATGGACGTCAGGGATCAGTTAACATTATTCTGAATGGATCTAAGAATTGGGTACGATTAAATTTGAAGTCCTTACTATTCTTGACAATTTGTGGGATTTTCCATCAAGATATAATAATTGATGAGGGACTAGCAGGAGGGAATGTTATTTGAATGATGACTTGATATTTAGAGGTTTAAATGTTTTAAGTGAAGTGATCGTTTTTGCCATTAAAGTGTAGAAATTGAAGTGTTTGTTTATGGACGAAAAATGTAATAAGGAACTAAATCTAAAAAATGTAATTTTACTTTGTTTTATATTTCTTATGAAACGTATATTTTTTATTATTTTGGTTATTTGTTTTGATTTTTAAATTTTTTATTAATTATTTTCCTTCTTTTCCATCTTTTTCTAAGGGCAGAAGAGAGATGTGAGCAGTTTTAGGGGGTAAAATGGCCCTGAGTGGTAAAGACAATGCTTCACGAAGCCATGATTGAGTTAGGAACACATAGGAGTGCTTAAGAATCAATTAGGAATTGGTTACGATATGAATACAAAACGAATGACCTACAGATTTATTAAGAATTAACTGAGATTTTTTGGGATTCTGGAGTTCGGTACCAAAATTTTGAACAACTCAAAACTTTTGCCACGAATTCCAGACTATTTAAGAATTGGAAGACCTGACTAAGAATAAAATACAAATTAGTTACAAATCCAGGAACTTATTATGATTCAACTAAGTGTAATTGTCGTTACACCCCTGTTCTGGGGAACCATTGGATGGAGAGTCTGTTCAAATAATTGTAGTATTCTGTCTCTCTTTTATATATGGATCACTTTGTGACTGCATTAAAGTTTCTTATGAAACTTAAACATTCGGTCACGATTTCAAAAGGTAACTTTGGCACAAAAAAACAGCACTGAGCGTCCTCAAAGGTACCCAGAATCATTCTTGGGGGTTACTTCAGGGGGGACAAATAGTTTTCAAGATGGATGAAATCACGAACAGTTCTAAATATCATTTGGTTTTAACCCCAAAACTTCAGGATGAACAGGGATTTTATTTTTGAGCATAAAATTAGTCAATGTCAAATCAGAAAGGTGCTTCAACAAAGTATTAGTTTAATGGAGCTTCTTAAGTGTTTTAAATCTAACAGATTTATTTCGTTTCAGTTGAATCATATGGGCTATATGACATCTTAAATGGAGAAAAAATGGAAATAATTTAACAAAGCTTCAAATTTTCATGTCACAAAACAAGAGGAAAATTAACAGGAGTGTGTAGGGTTCATATCCACTGTAATAGCCTACCAAATATTACTTTGCAGCCGTCCGTTGCAGCTGCGGTATCGACACATTGGGATTGTGATGGTAGTTGAGAGTGGAAGTGTTATAGAATACAAGTAGTACAAGGAATTTGATATAAAAAAAACGTGCAAATGCAGAAAGCAAAACAAGAAAAAAGCTAAATCATTCACCTTATACCTTTTGTGATGTCATCAGAACCCTGTGTGTGTGGAGTCTTGTTTTGGGGAGAATAGATTTAATCTACATTCAGATTTAAAACAACATAGTAAGCAAAAATTTACATGGGACATTTTGTTTCCTTAGGTGACAAACTAGCTATGGTAAGTTTGATTTTATAGAAATGTTTGGCTTGTAGCTTTAAAGTGCAACAAACTATATGACATTTTCCTATTATCACAACATTAAAACTTTCTTTTTCATTTTCAAGGCTTCAATCACTTAATGTCCAGCTGAAGGTTTTATTATAAAACCTCAAAATGGCCAGTGATGCGACCGTGTCCTCTTCATCAGGCATCATCTCGTCCTCCTCCCCTCAAGTTCCCACCAGCAAGTCCACCTTAGCTGTAAAGCAGCGAGAAAGCAGGAAGTCTTCAGCCACAACTCCTGCCTTTCTCTCCAACCTGGGGAGGGCAACCCTGCGCGGTATTCGCAAGTGCCCTCAGTGTGGGGTCTACAACGGCACCCGTGGGCTCAGCTGCAAGAACGTAACCTGCGGCGTGACCCTCAGAGATGCGTCTGCAGGTTGTAAAAGCAGCAAGAAAGGCGCGGTGGAGGTGGTGAGGGTCATAACTGACAGTGAGGAGGAGAGTTGTGGAAAGGAACAGGAAGCAGGAGGAGGTGCACAGGTGTTTTCAGTGTGCCACAGAGGAAGAGGAACCACACAGTGGGGCTTTGTGGAGCTGGTTCCCACAGATACGGCCATAGCAACCGGGGATGGAGCCACCCTGCTAACCCGCATCAACCTCGGCCGCTGCTTCTTGTCCTCTTGCAGGCAGGGTGAGAGGTCAAGCAAGCGCGAATCAGGTTCAGCATCGACGGAGCAGTCCTCCGACAGCCTCTGCATCCACATCAAACAGGCCATAGACTGCCGGAGCCGTGCCACGCCTCTCACCTTAAAGAGCTCTGTCCTGGAGGCTTTGCAGGCTTCCATCCAAGCCAGAGAGGAGCTTTGGAGGCTGGCCACAGAGTCCCCCGGGCCTCTGGTGCAGCGGGTTTCTAAACACACCCTGGTGGTGAAGTGCCACACAGACTCGCAGCATCCTCTGGGCCTGCTTCATCTAACTGTGGCTCAGGTGGACACACAGAAGAGGGACAGGAGTGTCTTTCATTGCACCTGCCAGGTCAGCACAGGAAGAAGCAAACCTGGTGTGAATGGAGCAGGCGGGTCAGTCAGCTCTCTCCCTTCTCTGAGCCCAACCACTTCCCAGCCCTGCCTGCACTTCTATGCCTGCGTGTGTGCCTTCTCAAGCAACGAAAAGCTGGCTGCAGAGTTTGCAGCTTTCATCAACTACACCTCAAGCTGTACAGTATCTACAGTGCTGCCAACACTGATTTACACTTGCAAAAAGCCTTAGAAAAAATGCATCTTTTTTCACAGCAGCATAATCTCACACTGAGAATCTTATCTAACCTTTAATTTGGGCATATTTATTTAGTGGGGGAGAAAATGTTGAGAAATAACTGCCAGGGTTCCTGTGCTGTCTTGAAAAGTCAGAAAAAGTATGAAAATTGCTTTTCTTTTTTCCCAGATCAGGATTAATATGGAGAACAAACAACAGTTTACACAAAAGGCTTGGTTTCCAGACTTTGTTCCTTATTCTGTGATCTATGAGATGAAAGAAATGGTAAAGAATAAAAAGGGGTTTAAATTTGATTCTAGTTACTGAGTTAGTGAACCCACAGCTTATCTAGACCATCTTAGAAAAGCGTTTGAGACGGGACCGGTGTGTGGTTTAAAACTGGGTCTGGTGTAGTCATCATACAAAACATTTTTTACCTTTACAAACAGAATAAAAGTGTCAGAAATGGACAAGCTGTTATAATGAGTTCTAAATTGGAAATTGTTTCATGATTTATAGAACATACAGATAATAAAACCCAACTAGAGGATTTTCTGTCCTGTATTATTTATAGCCCAAGGAAACATGAAGTTATTGATCGCTAATTAAAACCTCTTACACACTTGGACTTACTTAAAAAGTATAAAGATGACAATATTTTTTAAAATGCTTATTTATATTTGTTTTAAGAAGTTGGTTGCCAATCTGTGTACCACCTGTAATCTTATAAACACGTATTTTATAACTTGGGTTTTTTCCTTCACTGAATAAACAGATTAAAACTACTTTTTTCTCATTTTCAGTGTGAGGTTAGGTTACTGCAATAAGAAATAGCTTTAGTTTGAAGCCTTCTTTGCAAATCTTTGCCACATACAGTCAACATTGGACTCTCCCAAAGATTTAAAGAACCTAGAGATAAAAGTTTGATGATATTCAGCTAATTTTATCGTGCGTTTTTTCTCCTCAGGTGTGCAGCAGACCGCTACCAGTGGAAAACCACTGCAGCAGGTCGAACCCAACAACTCCCACCATAAAGTGAAGAAGCAGCGTTTGGATGAACCTGCCTCTGGTGGTATTTCATAACACTTTCTGAACCATTTCTCATTTAGCGTTTATGCTTTATGTTGCTAAGAACCTTCCACTGTCCTGCCTTCTCTTTCTGTATTTTTCTGTTTCCCATCCTGTTATTTTTTTGACCTCCATGACACTGTGGTGCTACTCTCAGTGGCCTCTCCCTCTGCGGCGAGGAAAGGAGGAGCGCTGGCCTCCGGCCTGAGGAAGGCCGATCAGAGGAAAGCTGCAGGTGCTGCCTGTCTCACCTCTGATCCTTTTCATTTTTTTGCTGCCTGCCCTTGTCTCAGACATCTGTCTTAATTTTTTACTATTCGTCAATTTAATTCTCTCCACTAATCCTGATGAGCCACTAATAAGACTGTGTGTCACATTTGACATTCAGTTAGAAGCTGATTTTAGTGGAAACTGAGGTGCTGATTCTTCTGATCTGTGTTTGTACTCCTCAGGCAGTGCTCAGGTTGTGGATGAGCGCACAGTGACCATGGGCTTCCAGCCGTGGCTAGCCAGTGTGACTGAGAGGATCCATCAGACAATGCACTACCAGTTTGATGGTAACATTAGCAATAAAGTCCTTTTATACCTAGCGATGCATCGATTGTTGCTGCATTACTGGGAATTTTCAAGGGCTGTGTATCCATACATTTTATTAGGTTTGATTACTTTACATCCACAGACTTTAATGTATTTATTAGAAATTATGTGATAGACCAACACAATGTTGTGCATAATTGTGAAGTAGAAGGAAAGTTTTCTTTATTTATATATGTTTTTTAAATTATTAGTCTGAAAAGTGTGGCCTGTATTATGTCTTTTTAAGGGTACATATTTACCAGTTTTTGCACATCTACAGGCTGAATCTTTGGCCTATTCTTCTTTGCAAAACAGCTCAAGCTCAGCCAGATTGGATGAAGAGAGTCTATAAATTTTCACGATCTGCTATAAACTCAAAGTTTAATTCATGTCTGGATTTTAATTGACCATTCTAATGCAGTAATATTCTTGGATTTTAACCCATTCCATTGTAGCTCCGGCTGGATAGTTTGCCTCATTGTTCTGCTTAAAGGTGGAGCCTCCTCTTGAGTCTTTTGCAGCTTCTTCCAGGATTTTCTTCTGTTTAGCTCCATCCATCTTCTCATCAACTCTGACCAGCTTTCCAGTAGCTGCTTGAAAAAGGATTCCCCACAGAATAATACTGCCACCTCCATGTTTCAAGAGGGCAATTGTGTGCTCTGGTTGATGTGCATTGTTAGTTTTTCTTTATAACATTTAGCATGTAGTGCCAAAAAAATTAATTGTGGTCTCATTTGACCTAAGAACCTGCTTCCAAATGTTTGCTGTGTCCCCTACTACTCCTATGGAAAACTGCAAACAGTACTTCCCATGACTTTATAGCTGTAGCATGACTTACCTCTTCTTTACCTTAGATGCCATGATTTGTGGAGGGCACGAATAATAGTTCAGTTCTCATGTTTTTTCTACCTGAGCTTTGGATCTCTGCAGCTCCCCTAGAGTTACCATGGGCATCTTGATTGGTTCTCTCATACAGTGCTCTGTAGCACGTTGAAAGATTGGGATGTTTTAACCTAATCTGCTTCAAACGTCTCCCTAACTTTCCTCCCTGGCCTGTCTGCTGTGTTCCTTTGTCTTCATGATGCTGTTTGTTCTCTAATCTTCTTCATCAAACATCTGAGGCCAGAAACAGAACAACTGCATTTATACTGGGATTCAGTTACCATGAGTGAGCTGTATTTACTAATTAGCTGACTTCTGAAGTCAATTGATAGCATCAAAGTTTATTTTCAGGGTATCAGCGTAAAGGGGATTGAATAAAAATACCTGCCAAACTTTTCAGATCTTTGTTAAAAACTTTATACAATTTTCTTTGTACTGATCTGTCACATAAACTCCCAGCACAGTGCATGATGAATGGCACAGATCCGACATACACCACAATGATCATTTCTTTTAAAATAGAACCCCAGTTAAAAATGATGTTGGGACGTTGTGTAAGACAGAAATGAATACGGAATACAATGATTTGCAAATCCTGTTCAACCTAATGCATTTGAATACGCTACAAAGACAAGATATGTAATGTTCAAACTGATAAACTTTGTTTTTTTAGCAAATATCCCCACATTTTGAATTTAATGCTTGCAACATGTTACAAAAAAGCTGGGTCAGGCGCAGCAATATATTGGGAAAGATGAGGAATGCTCAAAAACCACCTGTTTGGAACATTCCACAGGTGAGCAGGTTAATTGGAAACAGGTGAGTGTCCGCAAGAGGGTGGGAAAGTGTGATTGTGACTGAGTGAAGATTGGGTCCTGAGTGAAGATTGGGTCTTGGGCTGCCCCTTCTCCTGCATCATCTTAGCCCCGCATCAAATGCCCGGCCCATTTCTCCCCCATCACAGGTGTCTTTGCCCGCCGGTGCGTTGGTGGTCTTAGGTCTATGGGTCCATTGCTGGATCTGCTTCGGCGTAGACGGCTGCCAGCGGGGCCAGTGGACTCGTCGCTGCAGCTCCCTGGGGTTTCAGCACTGTTGCTGCTGGGTGGTTCTCCCGCGGCTCCCCTCTGCTCTTCTCTGAGTGTGTGTGTGGTGGGGGGGCTGTTGGGTGCGGTAGTCCCGGCGGTGGTCCTCCCGGGGCTACTGTGCTTTTGGATGCCTATTGCTCTGATCTCCTCTGTGTCTGTCTCAAGCGGAGCATTATAGGGTCAGCCGTAATGCTCCACTTGTGAAAGCAAATCTGTTGGGCTTCTTCTTGGCACTCACACAACAATTCTGAGTGCTACTCTGCTGGACAGGAAGCGTTAAAAAAAGGGGAAAAAATAGGAAAAAGGTAAGTGTCATGATTGGGTATAAAAAGTAAGAATGGGCTAGGTTCACTACTTTGTCAACAACTGCGTGAGCAAATCGTCCAACAGTTTAAGAACGTTTCTCAACATACAATTGAAAGGAATTTAGGGATTTCATCATCTACAAACCATAATGTCATCAAAAGATTCAGAGAATCTGGAGAAATCTCTGCATGTAAGCAGCGAAGCTGAAAACCAACATTGATTGACCGTGACCTTTGACCCCTCTGGAGGCACTGCATTAAGAGCTGTCATCATTCTTTAAGGAATTTCACCACATGAGCTCAGGAACACTTCAGAAAACCACTGTCAGTTAACACAAGTCATACAAGTGCAAGGTAAAACTCTACCATGCAAAGCAAAGCCATATATCATCAACACCCAGAAACACTGCTGGTTTTTCTGGGCCCAGACTCATCTGAGATGGACTCACGCGAAGTGGAAAAGTGTGCTGTGGTCTGACGAGTCCACATTTTAAATTGTTTTTGGAAATCATGGACCTTGTGTCCTCCAGGCCCAAGAGGAAAAGACTGTTGAGCAGCTGACGTTCATCAAGCAAGAATGAGAAAAAATGCCACGGGCAAAGCTTCAACAATTAGTGCCTCGGTTCCCAAACACTTATGGAGTGTTGTTAAATGGAAAGGTGATGTAACACAGTCGTGAACATGAACCTGTCTCAGCTTTTTTGGAACATGTTGCAAGCATCAAATTCCAAATGAGTGGATATTTGCAAAAAACAATAAAGTTTATCAGTTTGAACGTTAAATATCTTGTCTTTGTAGTGTGTTCAATTGCATTCAGGTGAAACATCATTTACAAATCATTGTGTTTTGTTTTTATTTATGTTTTACGCAACGTCCCAACTTCATTGGAATTGGGGTTGTAATTGGTTAACCTTTGAAAGGATTTTGTTTTCATAGATTTTTCATTACTACTTCTTGTTTTATTGAGGTTTTTCGAAATTGTAACGGGGAATAAACATGACCAACAGTTGTCATTGGCATTAATGTTAAAATATAATGGAAATGGCTCTAATTACTTTGTGTCTCCTTTAAATCTACTGTCTTTAAGTACATTTACTGATTTAGTCCACTGTAGTTGACTTATTTATCCACTAGAGGACAGTGTATACAAACAGTTAATAAGGTTTAGGTCATTTAAGCCTGAATTTACATCAGAGAAATATTTTATTCTTAAAGTCTTGATTTTACTACTTAGAATTCATCTTAAGGAGCTAAATTATCTATTTAGAATTAACAAAGCTTGGACTTGCGCTTTTAACACTTATATGTAGAATTATAATGAAAATGTTTGCCAGATGATGTGAGCCGTCAAGCTTTAATTAAAGATCCAAAGACCTTCTGGTATTTCAGGAAAACCACAGCCATTAGTCTACCACATCCCCCAGGAGTTCTTCAACGCCCTGCAGCAACGTCTGTCACTGGGATCTAAGAAGAGAAGACTGCCTAACCTCACGACAGGTGAGTGTTTATTGTATCATGTTGAACAGAAATGCCTTACATAAAGGAGATGTGAAATGAAATATATAAACCTCATTCTCACTGTGAAATACGGTGGTGGCAGCATCATGCCGCGGGGAGGTTTCAGCAGACTGCAGAAGACTTAAGACTAGGGTAAAGGTTTGCCATACAGCAGGACAACGACCCTAAATGCACAGTCAAAACTGTAATAGAATGGTTTAGATTAGAATCAAACACGTGTTGGAATGGCCCAGTCAAAGTCCAGGTCTAAATCCAGTTGAGAATCTGTGACAAGACTTCGAAATGTATGTTCAGAGATGCTGTCTATTCACATTTGCTGAACCTGAGCTACTTTGTAAAGAAGAAATGGGTAAAGGGTTCAGCTTGTGGATGTGCAAAGCAGTTAGAGACACGCTCCAAAAGACTCGCACCTGCAACTGCTACAGAAGGAGGTTCAACAAAGTATGACTCGGGGGGCTGAATAAAAATGTACGTCATACCTCTCAAGTAATTGTGAAAAAAAGTAAAACTAAAGCTAAAAGCCTAACTTGTGTGAATACCTATCTCTTCTTCTGCTTCCTTTTGTGGAGTTCAGCATTTGTGAGGAACGATGGTCTTCCTCTGGGCTCCTTCTCCAAGTACACCTGGCACATCACCAACCTGCTGCACGTCAAACACATTTTCGACACTCCGGAGGTAAATTCTCATATTCAAAAAGCAATGCTTTTCGCTAGAGGAGGAAGCACATCCTGGATCCTTATAGAAAACAGATTATATAAGTATATTATCCAGATTCTTAAACTATAGGTTGTGTTTACATTGCTTAAAGAGTAAAATTAGATCTCAAAACCCATCCTACATGCCCTAAGTGCCACACTGTGGGGTCAAGAAGAAATTGCTTCGCTTTAAGCTGTTTGATTGTGATCAGTCTATTAGGTAGAAATCATTTTTCAATCAACAGCGCTTAGATCAAGTACTTTGTTCACCAGCTGCCATTGGAGGTCACTCAGAGTTTTGTAAAGAACCTAGATGGCTCTTACTCCCGCTTTCACCTCCCTGGGCCGCTTCCTGAGCCAGAATCATTAGACGGCTATAGGACGGACCGTCCACAGGCCATTCGACCGATGGAGCACCGCACTTTCCTCAAAGTCGGTACGTGACTTTCCTTATTTTTTGTTTCTAAAAGCCCTGCCAGAAAAACAGCAAATTTTTTTTTTTTTGTCTATTCTGCTTGTTTGTGTCCCCACCAGGACCAAGCTGTGGGGATCAGAAGGAGTCCAGCCCCTTCGTGATCGAGTGGACCCCTGACGTTCTGCCCCGCTGCCAGATGGGAGAGCTCAGGATCAGCTTTGAGTTCGGCCACCAGCAGAGCGGCCAATCAGAGTGCCAGGAGAAAGTGGGCGGGACGGAGAAAAAAGGTTGCAGAAAGTCTGATTGTTCTCAGACCAAAGTCCCAAAGGCTGCCGAGGTTCTTCAAGTGGTTGTACAACAGTCGTCACTGTAAACATCACATGGTGAAAAACAAAGCATGTTACCAGCATATGAATCCATGTTTGTTTTAATGATATGCAAAATATGTAAACAGGTTTCTCTGTGCTTGTCAGTCCAGACTTGATAAATGCTTCGTCAAACGCAAAATACCTTTACTAATGGAAAAAAAGCACAAAAATCTAATGTTTATTTTTTACCATTAACATTTTTGGTTGACCTTTCAAAATATTAAAATAATATAATAATTTTAAAACTTTTTTCCACTTTTGTAAATTTGATTCCTTGAGATTATAAGATATTCTCCCCCAAACTTTTAACATGTTTTAGTCAGTCCTGTTTGGAAAACTAATGAAGGGGATTGTTTTCACTTGGAGAACATAAGCAGTACTTCACAGAAATTCCTGCAGATCCATCAGCATAAGATGCATAAAGGGATGTATTTCTCAAAGAGGTTGCACACTAAGGCAACCAGGTTAGTGCATTGTCTTTTATTTCTACAGATTTGTTTGGCATTCAGTTAAATAGTCAGAACATCTCAAATTAAAGGTGAAAACATTATTTATTATTGTCTCATTTGTTTGAGGTCCACTGTATGCATAACATAACATTTAGTTTCACACCTCTGGCTTGTTGGCACTGTTTAATCAAAAAGATTTAAAAGGACAAATGTATTTTTACTAGAAAAATAAATAATCATGTGTTTTGTCAGGATGATTATTTCAACACTTTACACCATTATTATGCTACCCAGATAACTTTGATCCAAATAAAAATATCTGGATTGACCCAGAGTCCTGCTGATGTCAGAAATCTCCTGGGTTTCATCTGCAGGAAATCACGAGCTTCACATTATCTATTTCTGTCAACATCTTTGTCTGGTCTTTAATTTAGTATTTTTTTTACTTAATAATAGCATTTTCTTCATTCAAAGTCAAATACTAAATTCAAATGTAGATAGTTTGATTTTATTTTGATAGACATGTTTTATTATAAAAAACATCTGCAAAAAACTGAATAAATATGGTTGCTTATTAATTCAAAATACAAATAAACAATAAAAAATTGGAATAATAAAGAAATATAAATAAGCACATTAGCTTTATATGTGTACATAACAAAATACATAGCATTTTTAAAATTAAAAAACAGAAATGTCTGCGCTATAGGTATGTATGGAAAACAGAAAAACCCAAAAATAATCACGGAGAAACAATCCACAAAAAATATCATAAAATGATTTTAAATAAATACATTAATGTATAGTAAAAAAAAAAACCCTTCTGCAATATTTACATTATTTATATTTTTAAGAAGAAAAAAATTGTATATTTAGGACTTTTATTGGCAGATAAACACTAAAACACTCCTGTTTTTCTACATTAAAAAACTACCTTGTTTTATTAAAATAAAATATGTATTTTGTTCTTTATATATTGTTTATATTTTTATTCTAAATATATACTGTGTTATATCTATAAGGATAAATGACAGTTAGGTACAGTATGGAAACACTTGAACTATCTAATAATGCTTCATCTCTTTGAAGCACTAGGCCTAATTCAGAGGGAGTGACAGTTTTTCTCCAGCAGATGGCAGCAGATGGCTGCTCCTCCAACAGCTGAGGGCTGACTAACAGCTAAACCAAACCAGAGACTGAGAGTAGACCAGATAAGAGGTGATTACAAGTTGAAAGGATGTTTTCTCCACATTTAGAAATGGCTAACTACAGAATAAAATTCCTCATATAACGGTTTCGATATAGAGTAAATTGGCTGATTTGGAGTTTTTTTTTTTATTCCTTCCTTCTGGACATCATGAAACAGCCAGTGCGCACAGACTGTGTGGTACATCACTGAAAACATCACAGGCTTCCAAAATGGGCCCAAATGTTCATGAATTAATTAAGATTACAAGTTAATAACATGAGCACAGAACAGCAAATTAGATGCACAGCTCGGAAATAGCTTCTCACACACAGCGTCTTTACATGAGGGGTGTGGGCGTTAAAATAAAAAAAACAACAACACAGTGCCAGCTCATGGCCCCCTCTTCCCTCGCAAGGCCCCCAGGACATATCAGCATGAGTACAGCCTCTGCTTGCGCAGGGGTCCGGACTCCCAGACAGATCAGTTAGCTGTTTGTGTAGCCTGTCAGTCACAGAGATGGAAAACGCATCGATTCTCTCCTGGAAGGAAAAGCGTGCACATTCTGGCACAGAGACGTCCCTCACCAACTGAAAGATGTGCTGGCAAAGGCCTGAGAGAGGCGGAGGAGGAAGCATGCAGAGTTGGACAAAATGCTTTATAAAAACTATTATGTACTCTTACATGAATAGCATCAAATAAAAATGTCTCTTTATGCAAATTATTCAAATAATTTGTCAGTTTTTCAAAATGGCTGAGCCATTTAATGTCTAAACAATATATAGAGAGACATTGTGGCATTTTTCCTAGCTAGGAATGTCGACAGGATGCTTTCAAGTTGACAAGATACAAATCTATTCTCACTCTGGCAGCTTGTAGTTTCAGCATCCTCATGGCTCTAATCAGGTGACTCAGGGGTCAGAACCCATTGCACGCAATCACTGGAAACAAAAAAACAGGGAAAATGCTGATCATCAGTTGCAAAGTTCAGCGTTTTCTGGCCCAGATGACTGAAAAACATTCTCTGAGCCTGTTGGGAGTCTCACATATGAAATATTTTACACCTGCAACAACAACACGTGCAGTAATTTGACGTGTAAGACAAGAGGGAAACAAACCTGCCAACACGTAGCGTACCTGCCAACTGGGCTGGGCAGACTGACTGGACTTCTCAACACATTCCCGATGGCTGACAACAAACTGTGACATGAATCATTTCCACCACCTAGAAACAAACTCCGCTCAGCCTGCGTCTGCAGGAGGTCATTAACCAGACAGAGACTTTACCGTCCATCTGAGAGCAAACACTGAAGGACACCAGAGCTGCATCTGTCAGTCCTTGAGTCAACCATCCAAATCCAAAGCTGATCGAGCCCGATCTCGACATCTCTTCATGAGTTTACAGAACTGATATTGACTTGTACTAGGAGGGTCAAACCAGCCCTGAATGACAGATGAAGTCGGTCTTGTCACAGATTGTCAATTAGATTTAGGTCTGGATTTTGACTAGGCCATACTAACATATGAATATGGTTTGATTATTGAATCTCTGGCTGTATGTTTAGGGTAGCTGTCCTGATGGAAGTTGAACCTCCACCCCAGTCTCAGGTCTTTTGCCTCTAACAGGTGTTCTTACAGGATTGTCCTCTATTTAACTCCATCCATGTTTCCACCATCTCTGACGTGCTTCCTTCTCCCTGCTGAAGAAAGGTGTCCCCACAGCATGATGCTGCTACCACCATGTTTCACAGTTGGAATTGTGAAACACAAATGATCCTGTGTATAGTCACATTTAATCACTTCCTTTCTTAATGTACTTTCAGTATAGCCATATCATGAGCACAGATGAAGTTATCACTGTCCAGCAGGAATCCCCCAATAAATCTGTTTAGGAGACTGGTTGCTGTAAAAGAGAGGCGGTTGTGTGGAACCATTGTCTTCCTGTTTTAGTAATGTCTACCTTGAGAAAAAAGCATTCAGCTGTCATTGCTTCGCATCAAAATGGGCTCACACTTAAAGAAACTGTTCCTAAGAACATTGGAGCTGAAGGAGAAACTTTCAGGACTATCATCTCAAACTTCAAGGTGAGGATGTTCAGCTGCAGTAAGAAGGGCATCAGTTGGTGTGTGTCCTACTAAGGAAAAGGCGGAACCGTGTTGCCACTGGTTCAGAGCTGACGTAACACTGGCAGCAGATGGATCTACACACAATGAAATATAAATACGTCTCAGTACAGGACAGAAACGTGTGCAGAAAGTGTAAACCTGTTAGACCCACAAAGCACAAAATTTTTGCTGCTAAATAAACGTTTCATTTTGCTCTGACATACTACAATATGCACCATTGGCTGTAAAACAGTTACAACTTGTTTTTGATTTTGAGAGGAAAAAGACATTTATTTGTCAGCTGAGTTGGAAGATGCCCATGATGAGAAACAGAACAATAAAAATCAACCTCAAATAAGTGTTCGAAACAAACAGATACCATTTTACTTTCTAGTTTTCCACATTGGGAAGAAAAGAGCTTAAAAAAAGAAAATACTCCTTGATATTTCTTCAATTGATTCAGAGCCAGAAGAAGGTTGTTTGAGAATTTGATTTGGGGACCTTCCACCCTAGTCGATCATCACACCTCCAGTAATATCTCCATTGTATTCACACTTAGGCGTTTCATACCCATGGCTGATTTAGATGTAAAAATATCTTTCATTCAGCTAAGACTTTTGTGTCTAATGGGAAATGAGAGAGGCATCTCTCAAGAAATAATTAAACAATCTGAAAGCAGTCTCAGTTCTGAAGTAAATCATTGCTCTTTTATTGAAATTTGTTATTTAAAAATGGCATTCTCAATATTAACTTAAAAATCTTTACTGACCTTACATGACTCAGAACCCTTCCTGCACATTTCCACTGGTGTTTTGACAAATTATCTTTGATAAAGAAAATATAAATGCAAGTATTTGAGGTTGGAAGGCCCCATGGTGTCACTCTGATTATTAGCGTCACACATTCTCAAGCAGATTTAAATCAGCACTCTAAGTGGACCACTCCAAAACTTTAATATCACTTCCAGTCAAGGAAACATATTGGTGACATTAAAAGATTACTTTAAACCTAAATCTGACAGGGGTATGTAGCATTTTAGGTTGATCTGTAAAAACCATGTTTGAGTTTTTGTGCGTCATGCATCCAACATTACAGATTTTACAGTTTACAGCTAAACAACAGTTTATGGATTAGTTTACTGCTTATTTTGCTCATGCTTTGGGCCAACTCTGACTACATCTATAGTCCCTCAACTGAGAAAGCAAACTCTATCTGCAATCTCATTGTTCCAAACTTGTGATTCACAAGTCAATGGAAATGTCTGATGAATCTTGGTAATTGAGTAAAAAGTTGACATCTGGAATATCTCTGTACTGAACTCATAAAAACAGACTTCATACTTTCATAATCTTCATATCCTGTTGTAGTGGATCTCCTTTTGTGAAACTCAGCTGCTACACTGCATCATTTAACATGGCCTTTCTAGTTCAATGATACACGCAACCACCCCGCACCCCCCCTCCCTTTCTGCCTGCCTTCAGACTGCTTCCTAATGGTTGGGCTGAGCGGAGTCATCATCAGATCCATCAGGGCACAGTCATTGCCTGAGGAAACATGGGCCAATTATGGCCATAAATAATAATGGGCGAGCGCATCTGGCATTATGACTGATGGCCCTTCTCACAGCTCATTTACATGGCTTTTGTGTGGCCATCAGCAGCTTTGCTCCGGTGTAATGCACAGAAAATGAGCCTTTCAGAGAACATTGTGGGATTCAATGGAGGAAAAAATGGCACCAGAGTGAAACTTCAGTTTGAACATGGACAGGAAACATGCATAGACAGAGTATAAAGAGGTCTTAATTGTTTCTTTTTGATGTTGCCATACATGCACATGGACTTCCTGCATGTGTGGAGGCTTGTGGCCTGTCTGTCCTTGTGTTAGACAAAGAGTAGTTCATCCATCAACATCAATTACCCTGACATAAAGGGAGATTGATGGTGTCTGTGTGGTCAGGTAACAAAACGACCAGCTCACACACTCTAACACACACACACACTACAGATTCCTTACATGTGCCTATAGGACGCCTGGCTACCTAACTAGCTTCCTTTATGTCATTTTCTAAAGAGCAGAGTGAAAGCTGATAGAAGTACTTCATAGCACAGATTCATGGTCAGTTTTTAATTTCTCAACACAGGAGTCAGCAGCACTCGATGGATCCTTAATATGCCCTTTGGGTAGACGCTCAGCCTCGAGCCATAGAACAAAAGCCCGCAGCACACTGACGTGTGTCCCAGGAGCTGATAAGCCTGGTTGTTAATGGTGTTAGGGTAGGTTTCATTATCCCCTCCAGACCGCTCTCATTAAATAAACATCTTCCTGTCACATCCCTCACCCTCAGACTGGAGGAGAGCAGAGGAGTGAGGGAAGGGAAGTACGACTCAGACAATCTTGTTAAATGTTAATGAAAAACTTGTCAGTCAAAGTTGCACCTATTGTAAAATCTTCTTTGTTGGTTCCTTCGCATTTTTCCCACTAAAATTCTTGACTTTTCCAGCCTCAACTTTCCAGAAATGTCAGTAAAACAAAAAATAATAAAGTTAAACTCCAGTTTATGGCAGATAGTTTCTTACAGTGGGAGGGATTTAAATATGGGTTCTAGAGAAAGGAGTAAGGAAGGAAGGAAGGAAGGAAAGAAGATGGGCACAAAGACACAAAAAAAGGAAAGACACAAGGATAAAAATACAGATGGAAGGAAGGAAAGGCATAAGGCAGTAAAGAAGTAGGGGCACACGGAAGGAAGGAGGTAAAGAAGGAGAGACATGAGTCAGAAGAAAGGTGGAAGGAAGGAAGAACAGAAGAACAGGACAGGCATAAAGGAGGGAGGCCTGAAAACAGGAAAGACACATAAAAGGAAGTATTGCATTCAAGGAGGAAAGAAGGAGGGACGCAAGGAAGCAAAGAAGAACAGAAGGTAGGACATGGAGGAGAGAGGAAGAGAAAAAGGAAGGACACAAAGATTGTAAGACAGAAAGGGAGAAAGAAATAATTCACACGAGGGCAGATTGAAGGAAACAAAGTAGAAGAAAGCGGCTCATAAGGAAGAAATAGCAGAAGGTAGGACATAAAAGAGGGAGGCAGAGAGAAAGGAAGGGCACAAGGAAGTTTATGATTAAGGAAGGTGGCTGTTTGTACAACTACCACTCCACACATCAGGATTGGTGTCAGAGTCAACCCAGAGGCCCAAAGTTAGCATCTATTGTCCGTTCCAAAAGCAGTTTTGATGTGTGTATGGGATCATTGTCCCCTTAGGACACATAAACTTGACTGAGTTTGACACAAATTTATTTAGCATCAACTTGGACTAAGAGGGTATCAACCAAGGATGAAGCTCAAATACCTTCAAGTTCAGGTCCAATTTCCTGCTGCCTGCATGGGCAAATGTTTTCTGGGGATTTACTTTTTACAATCAGACAAAACAAAGTTTGGAGCAATTTAGCCACAATGATAGAATATTTGTAGGAACAAACAAGGCTTTCAAACCCAGGAACACTGAATAAACTGTCAAGTATGGTCCTAATAGCATCATGTTGTGGGGCTGTTAGGGATGCCCAAATTGTTCAACTTTTCCTCAAATCAACAGCTGGACCAGGACATGTTGTGTGTTCCTGCAGGACAATGAACCCAAACACACATCAAAAGTAGTTATGAAATAGATAAAAAACTGTTTAAAATTAAGCTTCCTGAATCACTAAGACATCAACTCTAAAAAAAAATTGTGGACTATGCATTGAGGCCACATCCAGGAAACAACACACCTTGTAAGCTCTTCCATTTTTAAGACAAAAGACAAAGCCAGGACCTTGTTGGTGGCTAGAAAATGGTTGGAGAAAATTTGAACTAACTCATGCACTCAAGTCTAGTTTTTTAAAACTTAATGTGTTTTTAAAAGCCCAAAACATTAACCACATGTTCAGAATCGCTGTATTTAAACTTCATAGTGGAACTGTATATTGTGTTTTATTGCTGCTCTCAGACAACTCTGCAGCTTTTACCGTTTATAAAAATAACAGATAGAAGCAAGCAGCTTCTTTTATGCAGTGAAATCATCTTGCAGGGCTGTTTCTGTACAGGTGAGCATTGGTGGGGGGCTGATATGCAAAATAATACCTAGGTGGATGGCAATGTAATAGCAGCCGAGTCAGAATGGAGGTTGTCCCAGCAGAACACTGCTCATATGCTACAGGTCCTTCTCAAAATATTAGCATATTGTGATAAAGTTCATTATTTTCCATAATGTCATGATGAAAATTTAACATTCATATATTTTAGATTCATTGCACACTAACTGAAATATTTCAGGTC
>JAHUTJ010017796.1:0-19435 GCA_036250325.1 Characodon lateralis | reverse complement strand
TATATATACATACACATATATGAATACATATATGTATACATACACAACAGAAATCTGTTTTTTACAAGAGGAAGCAAATACATATGTGAGGCCCTCTGTCCTTCTGCCATTATATTGGATTTAAGGACATACATTTTTTTTTTTCCAATTGTGTTGAGGTTTATTACATTTCTTCTTTTTATTTATGAATTGAGAAATGTGTAAAAAAAAGTGTTAAAGACTGAAGACATTATTTTGGCAAAAGCAGAATTGGCCATCAATTGATAACATAGGATCCCCCACAGACTGTCTCCTACCCCCACAAAAAATGTCATTGTTTGTAGCTCAAATGTTGGCTAACAAAGTGATAATGAATTGTTCTAAGAAGTGGAGACAAAAGTCTGAGAGCAATAGCTAATAAACTGGCACCCTACCAAGGCATTTAAAAGCTCGGCATTGAGGCTAGTCTGCCTAAGATTAATCACAATGGATATTGACCACTTATAAGATAATTGTGATTGCCTTCAGGTAGACATCTTTTTCTTCTTTGGTTCTGATTAGCACAAATAAGTCTCATTTATTCTCCAGAAATTAAATGCAGCCTGGAATTGTCGTTGTTTTCCATTGTTGAGCTTCAGACAGTGTTACTGAGCTCCTTCAGGCTAACAGAAAGTCATTCTCCATAGCCTACTCAAATTCTTACCACACCTAAGCTTTTCTCTCTGCAGCTAAAGAAGCTGTAGTCGTTCTGGCCCAGTACCTGTCGGCTGCTTCAGCAGTTCCCAGTCAACCAAACCTCGCTGGCTTCTATCTTCAGCTTTATGGCTTCATCACAGCTGGAAACCATCGACGGTTGTTACTGCAACAAACACCAATGACCTATAGGCCACTACCCCTGGAAGCCACATCTGCAATATAAGTCCTGAGCCAGACCCATGCAGACATACACAACTTCCCTCGCAAGATCAAAGACTCAAGATGAAAATTTGAGCTAATGCCTGTAAAACTATCTTTTCTTTATCAATATGTTATTGGAGCTTCACAGGTTCTATTATTTCTTATGCTTCACTTTAATATGGTTGCCTACTTTTTTTCCAACAGAAACACCAGCTGCATTCAACTATTAACAGTCTCTAACAGATTTGTTTCTTTGACTTTGGGATGTTATTCATACACACTCCAACATCATTATCAGCTCCTCCAATGTTATTCAGCTTATAAACACATACTGCCGATCAATTTCATATCTAACACATGAGTAGTGGTATTTTAAGGTTACTTTGATTTAACTCTGAGAAAATCCAATATAAACTTCATCAGACTGTCACCTCTGCAGAGCCCTGCACACCCAGATTTAAGGGGCATGGCTTTCATTACACCTTTATTCAGAAAGCCATTTTCTCTATCACATTAGCTTTATTGCTCCTTTTATGGTTCCCTCTGTCTTCCCGCTGGTGTTCTATATGAGCCCAGAGCTATTTCTTTGGGACACTTCTCAGCCTGGACCAGGATCAGGCCAAGCCAGACAAGCTTTCCCTGTTGATAATTCCTTTAAAATCTATATGAACGGCTATGTCCAACTCCTGACAAACACACTCTGTCATGTCAATTGAAAATTACAACTGACACAGTCAATAGTACGTTAAACAGTTTTTTTTTTTTATTTGTTAATGCATTTCTCTGAATGTCCCAAGTTAATGCTGACACTTAGATGTTCCTTCTGTTGAGTGGCACAAACATTTGCAGATACAGATCCAGAGCTTTTGTGCTCTCTGCCTATGTGCAAACATAGGCTGGTTTTCAAGAAATGTCTTCAAAATCCACTAATTTCAAAGTTAACAACCATCCAATTTGAACTGATTAGGGACATCATCTGGCTTCTTCAACAAAGTTTCCTGGAACACACAGGATCCAGGAAGGAGGTGCAATTCATCGCTGAAATCCCAGACCAGAGATTTGTCTGAGAGTCAATTTACTGCCATTTTCGGGGGGGGGATTGTGGCCTGATGCATAAACATCGTTCCTAATATGCCAATTCATCATCAAGCAGCTGGGGGATTCTGGGTGTGTTCTGATCAAATTTGCACCCGGCGATGATGAGGGGCGTGTTGGTTTTGCTGCAGAAAAGTGCAGATCCAGCTATTTGTCACGTCTAGCTTCCACAGGGGAGGCAGAGGAGGAATGATGCACAACATAGAAATGATATAGATAGAAGAGACGCTCAGAGAGGCACCATCTATTTTCAGGCAGCTAAGATGGCTGACATCATTTTTTAACCACGCAAGTGACTTGGCTTCTCTTTCTTCCAGCGTGAGCAACATGTAGCCTCATACAAACATTAAGTATTAGAGGACAAAGTCTTACAAGCATTCAAAAGGCTTGTAATATTGAGCTTATTTTAAGTTGTACTTCTGCTCATAAATCAGTCAGTTACACAATCTATCAAAGTCAGGAGGGACATATAAAAGAGTAAAAAAATATATTTGTTGAGAATATGTGTTAGATCTAACACTTCATTTAAATATTATGAGAAGAATTAATAAATGTCATTATCTGTAATATGTTGAGTTTCTGTGTATACCCAGATTTGCATTGCTGTTAGTGTTTTATAATTTTTGTTTGTGATCGTTTTCTGCATTCCTGATGTAGCTAGTGCCTTCCCTCAGTGTCTGAGTTCCCTGAGCTCCCCAGCTGTCTCATTAACGCACCTGTCTACCATTCCGGTAATTAAGCTTCCCACCATAAATAGTTCTTGGTTTTCTCAGTCAGTCTCAGATCCTCTGTTGTTGCTATGTGGTTCTTTTGTTGAGTTCTCAACATGTAAATTCAGTCCTGATCTCTGCGTTTGGGAACTGGCACCGGAGCCCAAGCCTCGTCTCAGAACACCAGTCCTCTAGGCTCGTCTAGGGTCCGCCTTGTGTTCCTGCTCCTGAGCTCTACATCAAGGTGCCCAGGGTCTGGCTCATCAAGACACAGTCTCTGCATCATCTTCTGAGCTTAATAGCTGGCCTCTGCGCCCTTCACATCAGCCCACCGAGATCCAACGTTGGTTCCCACAGCCTCTTCACAAGCCTCCCAACTTTTCCTTTTTTCTTTTTGGACTCTTTCTGGTCTTCCTCCTGAGGCGTCCTCCTGCCACCTGATCTCTGTCATCTGCCATGTTTAAAATTAGTCTCGTCTGGTCAACAAAACTCACATGTCTGGTCATTTTTTAGTCATCAAGGAGCCATGTTTGGCTCGTCGTCACCATGAAACAAAGGGGCGTCAACACAATAAATTCGTCATCGTTGATGTAAACCACGCTGATGTCAGTGAGCTTACTGCCATATACCTGAAGCTGTCTTTACATTACTCTTTTTAGTAAACCTGTAAATATTCCATTGATTAAGAAACAGAATTCACATTCAGGCTTTAACACATTAACAATGAATATATGTTACAAATATTCATTAATTATTTTAAAGCTTCTGAACTTCTAAACTTACAAAATAAGGTAATATATGAGTAACTTGTCTTGACAGGGATTCAGACAGAAGGTTTTGAGCAAAACAAAAACCCAAAGGCTTCTCATGTTTTGGAAATCTCAGGATGCTGCTTGTCCACGATAAAAGCTTTTTTCATTGTCCTGAAAGGACATTTTAAAGGGACATGAAAAAAGCAGTTCAGAAGGGTTAAAACCAAGTTGTTCATTTCACTACACCACAGTCCTAACTATGACTATATTCATTTGATCTCAGCCACTTGAGCTAAATGGGACTATTACTACAGCTAGTGATAAAATATGTCTTGTTCAAAACAGTAACAACAAGATGGCCAATGTTTTAAAGCCATTTTAATCAGTGAGTACATTGCACCTTTTTTCTTCTCTACTCGAACTGCTTCCCTTAAGATAACTAAATCTCACTAAAGCAATGCACCAATGCTTTCTTAGCTCTCCCACCTATCTGCTGCAGGACTCTGTTGTTTGCCATATTGCAACTGGACTGCCACATTGAGTTGCAGCATATCAACACACAGTCCACAGTCCAAAATGAAAAACAGCGACCATTCCAGGCTAGGGGGTTGTTAGCTTTAGTTTTCAGACAGTGCCGTCCCTGCTGACACAGTTTCACAATTTCAGTTTTGTTCCTCTGCACGTGAAGTCATCAGATATCAGGTCTTCGAGGAGGTTAATGTATTCACATTCACTTCTGCACTGTTGTTGTTACTGGAGTGTGTTCAGGTCATGATCTCAAAGAGTTGATGATCATCTCTTAAGTTTTTAAATGAGTCCCCCCAATGTGGCATCTCTCACAAATTAGGGAAGGGAAATGGAAGCTGGTCAGAGTTGATGGGAGGATGGATGGAGTTAAATATAGGGCAGTGTTGGAGGAAAACCTGTTAGAGGCTCCAAAAGACTTGAAACTAGGGCAAAAGTTAACCTTCCATCAAGATGTCAACCCCAAACATCAGCCAGAGCTATATTTTCATGTGTTAGAATTGCCCAGTGCAAGTCCAAACCTACATCCAAATAAAAATCAGTGGCAATATGGAAAATTGATGCTCACCATCCAATCTGACTGAGCTTGAGCTCAATTCCAGTCTCTAGACGTGCAAAGCTGAAAGTGACATAATCCAAATGACTTACAGCAGAAATGCAGCAAAAGACCTTTCTACAAAATTCCCTTCACAATTATGCACATCTTTGTGCTGGTCTATCACATTAAATCTAAATTAAATACATTGAGGTTTGTGGTGGCAACACAAGAAAATGTGACAGAGTTGTTAAATTAAAACTTTTGTGAGACACCTAATAACTGCTCTTAAGTTTTTTGAAATAACACACCCTGAAAGTGTTACATTTAAATTTAATTTGACCAAATACTAAAGAAGACTGCTGATTCAATCTGATTTACTTTGCACAGATAATATCAAACACAGTCTATCAGGGTGTTACTAAAGTAGAATTTAGTTTCTCAAAAAGCTGCCAATGGACCTTATTGCCATTTTATATAAATACAACCTGAACTCCTCCAGGTCTACATCAGTTTAACAAATAAATGAATTCTTTATTTAAATAATGTGACTGCTGAAAGCCACATCTAAAATGTAATATTCTTTTTCTGTGTTAAAGACATGGGGAAAACCCACATTTGTGTGATCACAGTCAAAGTGTGCTGCCAAGATCAGATAAATATATCTATAAAATAGATTAATTTGTGTAATTTTAAAAGGCATTAAGGTTTTATTTAAACCAACACAACGCTACAATCTTTCACCAAATACTGATCGAAAAATGAGTGTGTATAAAAAAGCAAAGAGAATAACGATCATCATCAAAGTTCACTAAAAATATAAAAAATACCAAAATAATTTGTCCAAATGTGTTTGGTGCAGCCCTCAGTGAAAACAGTATCAAATGTTAAATAAAGAAATAAGGGCTTTTTCAGTAACTGTTCACATGTATTGATTTTATCCAGAATACTGAATCTGTCTCATCCAGCTCTGTGTTGCACCATCATCCCTCAGAGCCCAGACAACGCCTTCTGGGAACAGGAAGTGAATCAGTGGACAGACCCACTCTGATAGCTCCCATCTGGCTGTTCTTTAAGGCTTCCATCCAATCAAATTAGATTTGATTGATCAACAAGCTCTGCCATTGGGTGGTAGTCATGGCAATATAATTTACCCTCTGCCGTCAATATGGATGGCTGTTCTTTGGAAGACCAATGGTAAAAGGATGGACATAAAATTCAAGAGAGTTTACTTTCCCTCTCTAGCATTCAGCTCTGTATGTTTATGTTGTTCCTGCTACGGGAAAACTGTGAAAACCTCAATTTAGAGATAAAAGATTCTCTTGGTTGTTACCATGAAAAGATCCACTTACCTGGAACAGAACTGAAGCACAGGTGTTAATGTAAAAGAAAAATAGGTTTTTTTCCTATAATGCATTCATTACATTGCATGTCTTATCCATCCATCCATCCATCCATCCAAAACACAATCCCACACATGTGAGTTACTTCCAAATAATTTTGTATCATTGTGGTATTCAAAATATAAATGATGGTTGTATAATTAATGAATAAAATAATTAATGTCTGAAGTTAATTCTCCTGACAAGGGATAGAAATAATAAATTAAAAAGAAAAAGAAAAATGAAGTAAAAGAAAATAAAGATTAGTTAAATAACCAAAATAAAAAATAAAAATTATAATAAAAAAGGAAAATAAATAAAATACTTGGCACTGACAATGAAAACAGCAACGACATTAAAAATTTGAATAGCTTATTGTTGCAAACTTTCCAGTTTCCAGACTTGCTGAGCTGTTGGGTTTCTTGTTTTAGTTACAGGACCCATTTACTGCATCGATCAGCCTATCTGACTTCTGAAGACTCAAGCAACATTTAAAAAAGGGAAAAGATTAAGAAAACAATGATGTCGAAAAGAAAGACTGAATGTTGTCTGCCGAAGGGTGAGCTAATGGTACATGCATATACTGTCAGGTGAACCTGAGGAGGGGACCTATCTCCAAACACCTGTGTTGGCAGGTAAAATGCTTGAGGTAATAGATCTTACAGCTGTTTATTGGAGATGTTTGTCCTTCAGATATAGATTCAGCTTTTCTACTAGTTTTATATTGGCACTGCTACATCAGCCTGTACTCCCAGTTAACCCAGTGTGTCACTGATAAGTTAATTAACGGCTCTGACATCTCATTTGTACAGGAAACAATATATTTGAGAAGCCCTGTTGTTGGCTCTCGTTGGGTCCTTCCTTTTGACTATATGGAAATCATAATTCATATGAGCTGCCTGATGGTTTATGCAGATGGGGGCTGCAGGCAAAACAGCTTAATGCGCGGCCACGTGTTCAGTCATAACACATGTGAGGAATATGAAACTGGGAGAGAAAGGAGGAACCACCAGGCGAGGCAAATTAGCAGCTTTAGAAATTGATAGCAGGTGTTTACATGTGGCATTTTTGCATATTATTATATGGAAGCAGGAGGGGTGTAATAAACATCACAAAGCCTTGCATCATAATCAATATAATACACAATGACCTTGACGTTGCATGATGGATTGGGGGACAAGGACTACTGTAATTGCAGCTTGCCTCCCTCCAACCTTCAATTCATCTCGTCCTCCTACTCTTTTTCGCATGTTTTTGCGTAAAACAACAGGGCTACGTCGTGCTCTGTGCGCCACCTCGTCGCCTGCCGCTTAGTTGACCATTAATCGCTTAATTCCAGTAAACCTACGTGCACACAAAGAGCCGCTGTCTTCCCCTTAATGCATGTGTGATTAAGCTTCTGGGCAGGCCACACGGCATTATTAGCCAGCAGGTCCTTGTATAGAGGGCCAAATGCCTTCGGGGGGCCCGAGGGTGGTGTGTATGTGGGGTGGCTGTGGAGGCAAGTTAATGACACTGACCCTCACTTCCCCAACAGCTATTCAATTCAACAATAATAACGGGTCACGCAGCTGATTTATGGGGTTGGGGCTAATAATTGTCAACTGCTATGCCGTGGTGGGTGGGGAGAGGGGGATAATGCCAGTGGTCTATGCTAAATAAAATATGCTTTGACCTCACTAGGGGTGAAATGCAAAAAAAAATGACAGATGATATTTCAGACACCCCTTCCTCTCAAAGCTTGCTGCAGCCTGAGTCCAAGCCACAGTGCTTGGTGTTAGTGTGATCCGAAACATCCAGAGAGAACCCGCAGCAGCCTCTCAGCCTGCAGCCTCATGGCCCTGCATCTCTGCGCCCGACCGCCCTGCACGGCTGCAATAAATTAATAACAACCAAACAATGTGTCGCGGAGAGGCGGATTCGATTACTAAGTTTATTTACAGGGAAAATCTCATGAAGGCCATAGACCACCGTTAAACAGCGCGGGATGAAATGATGACAAGAGCCCCGATAAGAATTTAATTCCATCTCATTTCAGACGATTTTATGAATCAAATTCTTGAACACTGACAAGAGATCTAATGATCGCATCTTAGCGAAATCTTATTTCAGAAGCGGTCGATGGCATTTCTCTGCGTTAATGTCGACTTAGAGGTTGGAGTAATTTAGTAATTGATTCCTTGCCTGGCTCTCGCTCGTGCCAAGGCCGCGTTAGAGGGTAATATGTTTCCTAATCTTATCCCCCGGAATAAGATTTTTATGTTAATCCGCTGGCTGGTCTCTTGGTCACTCGGGAAGCGCAGATAAAGGCTCGGAGGAGCCGACGAGGCCAGGAGCGACAAGCCGGGCTCTCCAGGAACTGGCTGCCAAATCTGGAAGACAATGGCACACATTAATGCAGGATAAGAGGACATTATTACACATCATAAAGCCTGTAAGCCATGAATTTATCTAAGAGGCCTCTAAAGGCAAGGCAGATTCATTTGTACTGCACGTTTTATGCACAAAGTAATTCAAGAAGCTTGAAAGGGAAATAAAGGAACAGATGTAAGGAAAATTACAATATAGACAAAAAATTCATACAATCAGGTTTAAGGATCAAATAAAAACAAAGAAACTGTGAAATGCCAAATTTAAACAACTGCAAGTCCCAAATTATTTACATACCTGGCAGAAGTATTTTCCTTCAACAGTTTGTTTCTAAAAGGAAGGGAAACTGGTATATCTCAAAGAACAATAACACAACGTTAAAGAAGAACCAGTTAAGAAAACATACAGGCAGCATGTTCCTCCTAAAAGATCAGTGGCAACATCTTTATTGGCATTAAAGCATTTTTATTGGTCAGCAGCTTTTTGCATGTTTTCACTGGTATTTTGATGATTTGGTGAGCTTCGGGTCTGAGTTGGGCGGCCTACTTCCCACCGCCCTAATCTTTAGCTATCTCCTCAGAGTCTCTGTCTGATTAAAGTCAGGACTCCAAAACAATACATATCACTTCCAGTCAGAAGAAACATGTTTATGAAATATAAAAATGACTTTAAATCTAAATCTACCAGACGTATGAATACATTTGCTTCTTAACTGTGGCTAAAACGTGATAAAAATGAATAAACAAAATAATATTTGACCCTAAAGGTAAAGCTGCAGTGAACAATAATGTTTGAGTCTTGATTTAAAGAAGCCATTACCTCAAGGTTCTGCACATCTCAGGTTTTCAGGGAGTTGATTGAAGGGCTTTGGAGCACAGAAGTTAAAGTCTGCCTAGTTCTAGTCCTGGGAACACTGAATAGCCGGGCCCTAATGACCTTAGGGTTCTTGATAGTTCATACCTCACAAACAACTTCGAGATATTTTCAGGGCCAAGGTAATTAAGTGATGTATTGACCATGGCCATTTTAAAATCAGATGGAATATGATACATTTTTCTGGTGTCGGTCAGGACTCTGGCGGCAGCCTTTTGGATGGTCTGCAGCTGCCTGATTGTTTTGTTAAAGAGACAAGAAAAACACCATTACAGTAACCTATTGAAAATTAAAACTTGCAATATTTTTTTCAGTGACTGCATTGGTATAAAAGTAGGATAAGACTGGAATGTGTGTAAGTTCATTTAAATATGTCTATGGTGCTGATTTGAATGCATATTTCTAGATTTGAATTGGATCTGTCTGTCTTGCAAGGTGCCTTTGCATTATATAAATGTTCTATATAAATGTTGTATAAATAGAATTTAACTGATTTGAATAAAAGTGGTCAGAGAATGGAGCCTTGAGGAACCCCACACTTGATCTTTGTTTATTCAGATTTATAATTGCCGAATGACACAAAGTCAGCCAAGTAAGATCTGGACCAATTAAGCACAGTAATAGACAATCCTATCCACCTTTCCAGTGTATCAGCCAGTAGGTTATGAGGTTTGTCAAATAAATGGAGATCCAAAATGACCAAAACTGAAGTTTTTGATCCATCACTGTTGAGACATACAGTATGTTATTTGTATGGCAATTAAGGTTTCTAAAGGTAAAACTGAGTTTAAATCACAAATCTAAATGTAGAACAATGATGGACAAAAAAAAAAGTTTGTTTATTTGGAGAACAGGTCAGTGTCATCTCTTTGACACAACCACCATAACAATTTACTCCGGTATTTATGAGCAACAGTTAAAATGGGTAGAAATACACACCAGATCTGACTGAGGCGAAAAACGCAGAGCATAACCCTCACTTCCTTTGTGCTGCACATTTCTTTTCTCCTATGTAGAAACTGGTGGAGGACACCAGTTCCTAATTTAATTTGTCTCCTCTTCTTCCAGATGTCATTTTCCATCTGTGCGCCTGGAAACGCGATGCGCTTTTTACGGACCAGCCTGGAACGCGGTAGAGGTTCTTCCACTCTTTGAAAACGCGTCAAGTTACAAAAATTTAATTAAATAAAATATAAAACTCCGCTGAAAGAATGGTCTAACTTTTACGGATGGAATGTATTCAAATGTAATAATCCCTGAGGATTTTATAGCATCCTTCCAAGAGGTTCATCTCATATTTTCCTTTTAAACTGGATATTTTTCTGTTCCCTCGAATTGAGACATCAGACTAAATCGCCATGAGAGCATCCCCAAAATGAATTTTTTATTTGCCCCAGAGCCCCTCCTCTGCAACACGCGGCCTTATTAATAACTGCTTTGATAAGCCAAACATTTCCTCGGGCGAAGGAGTGAGACATTGTAGGTGAAATGTGACAGCAGGACCCTCCCATCTCTCTCCCTCTCTTTATCCTCTTCTATTCCTTTGCCTTTTCGGGGGAGTGGATCCATCCAATCCATCCGCAGACAATGGCATTTTGTTCCTCTTTTTGTTCCTCCTGTCGATCCGCATTCCTATATTGCCGAGCAACGATAGTGGGCACTAAATGGAGAGGAGTTCCTCCAGCATCCAGGCTATTGTTTGGCACTTGCCAAGGGAACTTAGGGTCTTGCACAGATCGCATTTTCTTGATTTATTTAAGTAAAGCTATATAGATAAGTCAGATAATTACGATTTAATTACCATTTTATTTGATTTTATGGGCTGTTATGTTACTGTAAATCACTACAAGCAACGTTCCAACCAGCATCATTCACGCCAAACGCGCATCTGGATACAAACAACACATTGCATTTTCCAAAAGGCCTTAAAAGCATGAAGAAAAACTGCAGCGTGTGAAATTTCGAATTTATCATCCCGACATCAGGCAGTCTGTTGCCTTTCGTCTGACCAGAACCAGCTGATAGAATTAAAATATGTTGAAACTATAAAAGGAGGGGCGTTTCAATAGCTGGTGGACTCTGGTGGAGGGGACCAGGCTATAGAACACAGGAATAAAGAGCGGCCTCAGTGAAAGAAACCGATGGCTAAAAGCTATAATTGTATTTGCCTCGGCGAAATATCAGAAAAGACTCCTCGTTTCTTTGAGCGTTATTAGATTAATGCGCAGAGATGGCTTCTTTTCTCGCTGCCAGACGCGTGGAGGGAGGACGGTGAACCATTTGGCTCTTTGGTTTCAATAATCAAATTAACCATTTGGTACAACTTTTGGGTCCCAGCTCGTGTGCAGAGGGAATAAAGAAGATAAAAAAGAAATCATTTACATAATAGGGACGGAGTTGTGTCAGTTAAGAATAAAAAAAGAGACAGAAACATACTGCAAGGCGTCGGCAGTTGTAGAAACAAATAATTGATGGGATATTCACGTATTATACGAACAAGAAAAGTGTTTATATGAAACCATGACAGATCTAATTATATTCTAATAAAAGGTTAACATTCTAGACAACTACTTCTAAAATGTGTGATGCATTTGTCATTTTTAGAAGTTTGGAAGTAGATTTTAATCACTGACTCGTTAAAATTAGAATTTTACCTGCAAACGTTAAACCTTTTAAATTGCAGCGCCACGTATATATTTTTTATATTTCTTTAGGTGATAAAACAGAAGATCAATACTGTGATAAACTCGGATAAAACAAAATCTGAGGCGCTTCAGAAAGAAAAAATAATCTATAATAATCCTGTAAAACTGAACAAGCTGTGAGACAAACGCGTTTAATATCCGCTGTCCAAACTGACACCAAACCCACCTGCTGCAAAATACATGCTGTCAGTCCCCGTTGGATTATTATAACAATATTACAGCGTTATTCCAATCACCTCGCATGACCAGATGAACGCGTTCAGGCACCAAATTATCATTAGCTAAATTGGATTGGTTCACCATATTTTTGCGCCTTTTTGTGCGCCAATAATTTTGAGTAAGAACACGGAGCCTCGACAAGAAAGACTTGAACTCGATCCAGTGAACAAAACATAGGAGGGAAGGAGGAAGAAACACAGCCAGTGTGTAAGCACCATTCAGAACGGTTCACCTTATTACACAAACCGAATTAACCACTCAGCCAATATTGGGAGCCTGAGAGGTCCGATGACTGCCGCGCCAGTTCGTTACTTTCATTACAAAGATGTTATTCGCCAAATAAACGGAATAATGAAAGTAATAAAGAGAATTATAAAGTCATTTGAATCATAAAAAACACGCCCGGATCTTTCGCACGATTTGATGCTGCAGCAATCTTGGCAAATAAGGAGGCCGACGTTGGCAAAAACTGTACGTCATTAAACAGAATGTGGAAAGGTGTTTATTTTTCAGGACTTTATTTATTTAATGAACTTTTCCTGATTCAACGACGAAGAACCAGCGAATTTAACGCGATTTAAACAGGTTAAAATTGGTTGTAATTATTATTTTTTTATTTTACATTTCATAAAAAAGGAAATGTTTATTTGAAGCTTGTGACTGGATACGAGTCATTTAACTGCCACGGTCAGATTCCATTAAGCAGAACAAGATAAACAAAAAAAAAAGCCAGTATGGAAAAAATTCACATGACTGCGTATCTGCTTGTTACAGGCTCGTCTTTTGCGCAAAGATTGCATTATTATCAAGTGCACTTGAAACGAATCCTTGTGCGTAAAAATAGGTGATCTTACTGGATAAAAATTGACATGTTTTACCGCTTCAGTGCAGAAGATCAGAGGCAGAAACAGCAAGAAAAAAATGTCGGAGCATACGAACAGAAAGAAGAGGCAGAGTGGGAATACTCTGTGAAATCCTGCCCAAGGTATACGGTCGCTTAAAAGGCTTAAAAGCTTGGAGAAAATTGGATCAGGGAGAATCGTCACCCAACTTTCATTATTTCCAAGTGGTGTGATTGAATTAAAGGGCAAGATGTTGGTTGGAGAGGAGTGGGGTGTATGGGCGGAGGGGGTGCGCGGCGGCGGTGGTGGAGGGCTGCGTAATGGCGTGGTATTAAATTCTAATTAGAGATGCAGGGGATCAATGATAGGGAGGTTGGACAGCCCGGGCCCCCAGTGCCAGCCCAATAGACTGATGAGTTATTGTCATGTAAAAAAGCGCTAGCAATAAGACCAAACGCTTTGCTATTGTCCAAGCGGAAAGAGCCAAGTTTATTATGAGGACTATATGCTCTAGAGACCTCGGGCTAGGCGGCTCTTAGGGGGCTTTTCATAAAACAGGGCTAGGTTCCTATAAAGGAGGCCAGTTTTGGAGCAGGCGCTGAGCAGTGAACATCTACTCACCGTCCAGCTTTCTTCCAAGCAGTCCAAACCAAACAGGTCATCAAACTCAGACCGCGTCTACTAATTTTGATTTTTTTTTATTTGTTTTTTATTTCAGACCCATTTTTGGGGCTTTCTGTTTGACTTTTTTCAGGAAGGTGCAGCTTTCAATCTCAACCGAGCCTTCTCAAATGTATAAAATGGAGTATTCTTACCTAAATTCCTCTGCCTACGAGTCATGTATGGCCGGGATGGACACGTCGAGCTTGGCATCGGCCTACGCGGACTTCAGTTCGTGCAGTCAGACCAGTGGCTTCCAGTACAATCCCATCAGGACCACTTTCGGGGCCACCTCCGGCTGTCCTTCCCTAACGCCGGGGTCCTGCAGTCTGGGGACCCTGCGGGACCACCAGAGCAGCCCGTACGCCGCAGGTAAGCAGCAGCGAGCTCGGCAGCTTCAACCCGGTGTATTATAGGAAGCCTTGATTGCATTTGAAAATGGAAATGTGTTTAGTATTTACCAAACGAAATTTGCTTACACAAATGAAAGAATTTATCACGTTAGAAGCGATTGCAGGCAAGAGGTAATTCGGTTATGGGGTTATACTATCCCAGTCACACCCAAAACCGCCAACAGAATTATCTTAAGCTGCCAAAATGATAGGCATAATTTATTTACTTTGCGATGAGACATAAAGCTTCGAAAATAATTAGATAACCAAAGACTAAAGCTCATTATTGACACCAAATTGGAGTTACAGTAGCAACAAGCGGGGCGGACGGCAACATTATGACAAGTTTTCAAACATGAGCCTCAGTTTGAGGAGCAACAATTAATTTTACAATTAACCACTTCACAGGTCAGCAGTGTTATCAATTCTGATCTAATTCAAAGGTAATCAAATGCACGATTTAACTGGAAGCTCCAACTCAGCGTGCGTAACTGGATTTTACACAAAATAACCAAATTTCAATTTACTCCCATTTAACAGCATCACACTTAGACACACTCACATTCCCTTTTTACTGAGCGGATAAAACACGTCTAACCTTGACAATTCCTTTTTGATTCACAGTTCCCTACAAACTCTTCACCGATCATGGTGGGCTGAACGAAAAGAGGAAGCAGAGGCGCATTCGGACGACGTTCACCAGCGCACAGCTGAAGGAGCTGGAGCGGGTTTTTGCAGAGACGCACTACCCGGACATCTATACCAGAGAGGAGCTGGCACTCAAGATCGATCTGACTGAAGCCAGAGTGCAGGTACAACACAAGCCCGCTGCTCAACAGGCGCCCACCGCTGGCGGCTGCCTTTACGCACGATTACGCGCCGCTGAATATGGAAATAATAAAATTAAGATTCGTCTAATCATGCTTTTTAATTAAATGATTGTATGGAAAGTTTGCAGCTGCAACATTACCTAACCAAATTTTTCGTATTGCTTTCATTACAATTATTTATATAATAAACATAAATGTAATATTTTAGCTGTTGTATCCGTGGTGCAAACTTTGCGCTTACATCTTTTTGAACATTTTTGCAGGTCTGGTTCCAAAACCGTCGCGCCAAATTTCGTAAGCAGGAGCGCGCAGCCGCTGCTGCCGCAGCAGCTGCCAAGTCCAGTTCCGGGAAGAAGTCCGACTCCAGAGATGAAGACAGTAAAGACACCAAAACTACCGACCCAGACAGCACGGGAGGACCGGGGCCGAACCCGGTTCCCACTTCCAACTGCGGCGGACCGAGCCCCACCGCAGGCCAGGTCAACACGACCGGGAACGGACAAGTGGACCAAGTGAAGACCTCGGTGTCCACCGGCATGGGAGTGACGGCACCGAGCCAAGGCTGGGCCACCGCACCCGGGACCATCACATCCATCCCGGACTCGTTGGGCGGGCCCTTCGCTAGCGTACTGTCGTCTTTGCAAAGACAGAACGGAGCTAAAGCGACACTAGTAAAGACCAGCATGTTCTAATGAAGCTTAGAAAACCCGAGCAGAGTTCTCTGGAGACTGAAAAGCAATCGCCCAACACAGACTGAAGGACACTAAAAAGCAGTTAGAAAAACAGATGAATACGGTTTTTATTTTTTACCTTGCGCTCAACAGTTTTCCTGTAAAATATTCATCTCAACAAGTCACACTTTCACATAAAACATGAATTGAAACTGAAGCGAGTTGAGTGAAACGTCACCACCCACACACAGTCACGAAACTAATTACCTTTAAAAAAAGCTGCAAAAGAGGCAATTTTCTCTCACTTAAACCATAGAAAGGCATCATACCTCACTTTAATTTAGCTTTAGAAAAAAATGGTGGAGCATATGACTTGTTCAGATGTTTATTTTTTTACCTCATTATGAGGCAAGACGAAGGTTGGCGCACTGGAAACGTACGGTGCCATCAGTGAGCAAAGGAGCCTCGTTCAGAGTCAGAGTTCAACAGCTGCTTTTGTTGGGTACACAGGCGCCTGATATCCATGACTGAGGACGCTCTGACACAACCATCCACCGACGCGCTTTTTTCTTCCCTCTATACACAACCCGCAGTGTGGAAACTGCGGCTATTTGTTTCTTAGGGCTGCAGAGAGTTTAGTTTCTTTAAATTGTCGCTATAAACACACTTATTTCCTCGATATTAAAAAAAGGCACAAATTACTGCAATGTTCACCTCAGACAGGAAATCTGTATGTTTTATGTGTCTTTCTACGGCAGTGTTTTTGTGGCTCAAATTGTATAGTGTTAATACGTATTCTTGTCTTATAGTTAAATCATAGGCCATATCCCCTCGTAGATCGACCATACCAGTCTTTTGATGTTTCACTAAAAGTCCCTCGGAATAATTTATTTTGGGTATTAAAGGGGGGAATGGATGCAGACATTGTATTTATTTCTATATAATTGGCATGTTGTCTTTTTGTCTGGGTTTAAAATAATTTCTCTCCCATTTTGTGAGCATTATGTAACATGTTTTTGTCCAGGATCTGAAAGTTATTTATATGTAGGTAATGAATGCTTATATTTAAGAAGGAAATATTTCTACATGTGCACATAGTTTTCAAGGTGTACCATTGAAATGATTGTTGATGATAAAAAAAAAAAAAAAATAATAGTCCAACCTTGCTTTTGTCATTTTTTTAAAGACTTTCACGAAGCAATCATTACAGACTTCATGTCTACTGTACATAAATTAGGCCTACATGAAAATGTCCTCCTGCTGGTTTAAAAAAAGGCCGATAATTTCAGCACCAAGGGCAGCTCCGGTTAGGTTTATAATTCATTCAGATCCTAGAAGTTTCTTTCTTTAATGACAACAAAACAAACACACCCCGTCCCCCAAAAAACAAACCAAACAAAATAACAAAAAACACGGTTTTCATTCTGCAAAACCTTTTAGCGCTTTTGTTTTACCAGCTTTGATGTTTTTACACATCGAACAATTGATCAGTTAACATTGTATTTACAAGTAAAGCTTTTTAGATGAGGAGTACATAGTTATCCATAAACAAACAACAAATAACAATCGGCGCAATGACAAATATATAAATAAATAATTCGCTTTACTCAACAAATTAAAAAACATAAAATAACGAAAAACAACGAAGACAAAAAAAAAACAAAAAAAAAAAACGAATACAAAATCCAAAAAGCAAACAGACAAAACAAGAAATAAAAAGCAGAGACTTATTTAAAAATTCTTACTGGCATCAAATATGATTTTACGCATAGTCAAACTGATTATTTCCAGTTACCTTAAGTTGGTTAAAAGTTAAACTTATCGTTTACCACATTTCTTTTTAAGAAAGTAAATATTGCGTTAAATAAATCTACCGAAAGCCGTCATTTTTTTTCCAGCCAGAATTAGGTCACAGTTTAATCTCACTTCAACAAACAGAATAGAAATTATTTCACCTGTTTGTCTTTGTTGCCTCCGCCTCCAGCCTTAACCACCATTTCTGTGGAACCACTTTGCATTAGTGTGATTTAAATGACCCCAAACTGAACTTATGCATTATTGTTCAGATAGGTTTTCTAGCTTTTGCGCTATTTAGTATCACGCAAAAGATGGTAGCGGTATCGACAGTGGTGACGTGGAAACATCTGTTTTTAGTAATTTATGCTGCAAGAAGTCTGACTCTAATTTTCCCGCAAATATGAGGTTGACATTGGAAGGATTTATTCAGAAATTTCCAAAACCTTCCAAACATATTTCAGTCATTTGTTTGGCAAAAAGAAGGAAAGAAATACCTTTTGATTTATAATATTTATTTATAAACATACAGTAATGCGATAATAAATGCCATTGCATTTAAACATCAAATGAAACTATATTCCGAATAATGTTCAAGGTGAATATTATACAATAAATACAGTACAGATGCAAAAAGGTTTCCATTCCCCTACTGTCCTGTAAAAAGCCTCAGGGAGAGGAGCTCGGACTCGGAGGTTCCTGCTAAAAAAGACTCGTCTCTGATTAACTCATTAGCTAAATGAAGATTGAAAAATAAAAATACAACAGTTGGAAAATAATCTTAAAAATAATGCAGATCAGAGAAAGTGAGAATTGACCCCGGAGGTGAAGCCTGTTCAGCACAAGGAATTTTAGTCTGCTTTGCTTTCATACAGCAAATCATTTGGTTTTATGCTTAAACATGCATTTTTTTTTTTCAATACACCCACAACACATAATGAAGCTCTTAGCAAGAGTCTTAAATCTGCAGCTGGCAGGACAGATCTTTAGTTTTAAACCAACCAAACATTGCACAGGTGCAGCTGCTGCTGGTATGTCTTCATATTACCTCTGCTGATGATGGATGTTTCAGATACTGCAGATGTTTGTGTTTAAACTTTTTCAGGCGCATAAATGAACTATAAAGCTGAGAAATGATCAAAATAAGCCCAATTTTAACACATTCAATATCACAGACATTGAAAATAAAACCCATTTTTGCCCTGCAGTGTGGAGTACACAGTTGTGTAACAAATGTTTTTCTTTTATCATTCATTATTACAGATCATAGGGCAATCAAAGGAAGATGATGAAACTGAGTGTGTTTGTATGGAAATAAACAGCGGTGATTAGGAGAATGATGGAGGGATGTAGTTTGTACTTTCTGCACTTTCCAAATTTAAATTCTGACCAAATCACTCTTTGCAGAATGAAAATAGGTTAGAAATAAGACACCGCACATCTGGTGCATTGTTTTCTGCATCATTTCTCTGTCCTAAGGCACATTAAAGTGTTGGCTCTGCAACCAGACAGACTGGGTAGGGAACAATCTGCTGCAACCAAGCAGCTCAAAAACAGTTCACAACCTGCATTATTGCCTTTAAATTGAGCCCAAATCTGTTCTGTATCTTTATATTACAACCCAATCTTATTCTGTACAGAAAACAAAAGCTTTGTATGAGGATCAAAAAACTATATCTTTGTATATTTTATTTTTTTTCGAAAAAGGTGTATTCTGAGCTTTATCGTACTTTTCCAATTTAGCATTGTTATTTAATTTGTTAAGGAGCACAATAGTGCATATTTTTTCAGATCCCTTCTGTTCAAGACTTTCAAAAAATTCTGAATAAGCTACCTGACCTCATTTCCTACCCTGTTATTTGGATTTTTATCCCCCAGAAAAAAATCAACATCAATCTTTCATTCCTTCTTGTGGAATTAAAAGTTAAATCTGTCAGTGGTTTCAATGTGTTTTCCTTTCAACACGGCTGCTTACTCAGAACAAACTCGCTGCTTGATGAAGTTTGTTTTATGTATGGAAGAGGACCAATTAAATTCAGACTTCACTCACGTAGCAGATGACGTGAACACAGAGAATATACAGGAGTTGGACAATGAAACTGAAACACCTGTCATTTTAGTGTGGGAGGTTTCATGGCTAAATTGGACCAGCCTGGTAGCCAGTCTTCATTGATTGCACATTGCACCAGTAAGAGCAGAGTGTG
>JAHUTJ010017795.1:0-19446 GCA_036250325.1 Characodon lateralis | reverse complement strand
ACTCCTTTATTGAGTGTCTTGCTAATCGCCAAAGATTTCCCCCTGTTGTCTATTCCATTTGCACAACAGCATGTGAAATTGATTGTCAATCAGTGTTGCTTCCTAAGTGGACAGTTTGATTTCACAGTTTGATTTACTTGGAGTTATGTTGTGTTGTTTAAGTGTTCCCTGTATTTTTTGAGCAGTGTATAATGTATTTCATATGTTTCATTTTTCAATAGTTCAATCAACAAAAAAGAAAGCGGAATTTATGACAGAAAAGTGTCTTTTTAGGCTAAGTTTGTAACCACGGTCCCTTTTAACCCTCTTATTATCATCAAGTCACAGCAGACAGGATTTGATTTTTTTATGTATATTAAAGAAATCTCTGTAGTTGTTTTGGTTACCTACACATCGGATGATCTGAGAGAAGAATTCAAAGCAGCACCTTCTTTGCTCGTCTATGCTTCATCTCCTGCCCATTAAAAAGAAATTGGGCAGAAAAACCCCTCAGTGTAACCTGATGGTGTTTAAAGGTTGGAATCTGAGCCTTTAGTTATTATTCTTACATACAAAGCAAAGCTGCATTGTCAAGTTTAGGGCGAGGCGAGACGCATACACCTAAACAAGATAGACTAAGCATGCACTTTGAGGCAAAATGCTTAATCTCTTTCCCAATGAAATATCCAAAGTTTGCCCCTAAAACACACATTATAAATGTTTAATTCACCCCCGAAACAGCTGTGTTAAATGATGTCAAGATGAGCTAAGTTCTCCCCACGTTCATCACTCAATTCATTTATAAACATGTTTCTTTAATGCACAACACAGTTCCTGTAAAAGTCAAAAACTAGAACACGGATAGGGCTTTTTGTGTCTTTGAGTTTTGCTAGAACAAACCACATAAACCGGACGGGTCTTTGTTTCAGGAATATATTCGAAAAGTCTCATAACATACTTCTGGATAGATATGGCACACACCACCGTCCCATTGCATCTAAATGAAGAAAGCTGTTGACGGTGTGGCTAAGGTAATAACTTGGCCTCAGTACATTCACAGATTTCTTTCTGTAGTTATTGTTCAGAAAGACTGCACATATTCCCCACCAGATCATTGTCGTCACCATTGTCTTCGAGCATGATGTGGCATGAATTATTAAAGTCGTAGTTCCTGTTTCCATGCTGCAAGATGAAGTCTGCTTGATTCTTTTACACACAACACATCCTCACGTCATAAATTAGACACAGGCGTGTCATAGTTGACTACTTTGGACTCACACTTTGTCAAATATAATCAATGTCACAACAAGGAAGTAAAACTAGTCTTTGGTCACTGCATGCGTTATTTAAATAATTGCCGGCATTTAACCCAAAGGTTCCTGAGAATTTCATGAGTGTTTTGGTTCTTTGGGCTTTTTGAGTTTCACTATTAGAAGGCCAGTTCTATGAAAAAGTTACAGTTTGCTTCTAAGAGCTTTTAACTTTCTAACACCAATTGGCCAGTCACCTTCACATTTTTTCATAATGGAGCATAAGCAATAAAAAATACAACCAATGACGTTGTCATATACTACACTTGAACACTTTTGATCTCCACAAGGACTTTTTCTGATTTTGAGAAATTTGAGATTGTAGCAGAGTGTGTGGTCGTATTTGTTGGCACTGTTGACTTGCAGCAAAGTCCTGGGTTCGAACCTTGGGCTGGGGACTTTCTGCGTGTAGTTTAGATGTCCTCCCTGTTCATGGCTTGGTTCTCTGTGGGTACTCTGCAGTGCTGTTTTTGGCAGCCATTTTAGTTTTAGTCTATTGGACAATAAAACGCTAGAGAAAGGCACCAACTTCCCCACGACCCTGCAAGGATAAGCTGATATAGACAGTGGAAGGTGCTAAAATACCTTTTCTTATATATATATTGTCTTAATTAAATGAATCCAAACCATAACTAAGAAATTTCTTTCTTTTTGGTCCATAAACACACAAATGAGGAGCATGTGCTTTGATGGACTTCTCTTGGATTTAATAAAAATAATATAAAAGCTAGTGATGTTTGCTTTGATGCAAGTATGGGGATTATCTTGGGATTTTTGAAGAGTCATAATGGCGATGTTTTCACCAGACTGAATCTGCCGAAACGTGGGCACGTTTAACTGAAACACAGGAGCTGGTTCTAGGAAGCTGTCCAGGCACAGAGCCAAGAAGCAGAGGCTAAGTTGTACATTTAGAGGCTGTCGCATGTTTTCGCTGACTCACTCTTCTGAGTGTGTGTGTGTGTGTGTGTGTGTGTGTGTGTGTGTGTGTGTGTGTGTGTGTGTGTGTGTGTGTGTTTCAAACCCATTCATCACATAGTTACTGCATGTCTGCCTGACAGGAAGACAGAGTTACATCATCACTTCTTTTATACCACATTGCCTGGAATAGTTGTTCTTCATAATTTCAAAGTAAACTAAGGGTGTGTGTGTGTGTGTGTGTGTGTGTGTGTGTGTGTGTGTTGTTGTCTGGATCACTGCTCCTTGGAGGAGAACTGTGTTACATTCCAAAAAAAATCTATAAATTTTATTAAGAGTATAAATGTCTGAGGTTTAGGAGGATGAGTCTGTGCTCTTATTGGAAGAGAAATTACTAATCTGGTTTACTGTAAGTAAATGATGTGTCATAGTTATGTCATCCCCCACAGCCAGAATCACACTCGATCCAACTTTTTTGCAAAACAAGGCCATTGTCTAAACTCTGGCGTTTCATCTTTGATAACTTCCTTCTGCTTAAAGGGAAGAGTGAGAAGTGAAACCTTCCCGTCCTTCTCTTTTAAATACCTGTTTTCTGGTTAACTTCAGAGCTATAATTAGCTCAGGGCCACTATTTTTAGCTAGCTGCAAATTGGCCTTTTAGGATTGTTTATCTGCGTACCAGGAGGAAAACTGGGAGTGGGCTGAAGCTGTGAAGTCTTCCTAGAACTGCTCAAACAAAGCCAGATGTCTGAAATTCTCCAGAAGGAGGTGGTTTTGTTTTTTTCTTTTTCTTACAAGAAAAGGAAATAGGATAAGGAAAAAAAATCAGGCTGGTTAGTTTTCCAGAAATCAAGGACCTTTGAGGCTTTGAGTCATGTAGACTTGTTGTCCAGATTATTGAAGTTTAGTCTGTTTTTTTACATTGCTGCACAAACAAATCACATGTAAGAATTTACTTTTTCGTTGTCCGATGAGCTAACCCCTCCCTCCTACTTCCGTATTTCCAAGGAGATTTTATACGTTTTCTTTAATTAGTAGTGCTTTTGCAGGGGTCAGTAACAGCTTAAAAATCAGCAAAACCTAATAATTTGAATAATAGAAATAAATAAATCAACCTAACCTATCTTTCCCTAATGCTGAAACTGGTGAGGCTTTGGAGACGGAGGCTCACCATGGATCTGAATGGAATGATTTCTTTAGTAGGCAAGAGTGATTTTGTTCTTGGGTGAAAAGCAAATCTTCAGTTCTCTTCCTCTAAGTGGACAGGCGCTGATGCTCGGGGTTTCGATGGTCAAGTTGGAAAAAAAGTGTAAAACTTAAAAAAAAACAAAAAAAAAAAAAACAGAAACTTTGTTGGCATATGTTGCAAAAGTCGGTAGCTTCCAGAGGCTGCATAGTTGAAGGAAACATTGAGGTGTAATTGAGGTTGGTTCAGGACTTCCAGTAGCCTGAAACTTAGAGCAATCAGTTGTTCACTGACCAAGTTCACTTCAGTTGTCTTTGTAAACTTCAACAGATGAAATTCAGATTCTCAATTTTGAGTTGCCTTTCCATTGTTTAAACCAACAAGTCTCTTATTGCGGTTGGGGATAAGACTGATCCACGTGAAAGGATATGCAAACATTTGTTTTACAAATGCCAATTATAGAGTGGTTACACACTGTTTCCTCTGTTTGGTGTGAAGAGAAGATGTCACTTTTACAACAAAATCCTTCATTTCCAGGCATATTTTACAAAGCCAAAATATTCAGTCGTTAAATGAAATGATATATTGTATCTGTCTGTATTTTTGTAACTAAGTGACTGAAACTCCTCCAGGAATTCTGATTCCATGTGTTTATGGCAAAGGTCTGATTTTTGTGCCACAACAGATGGTGAAATGATAACATTATGTTTTATAGTTTACTGACTGGACTCTATGCATCCCAGTCAAGTTCCTCCACACCAAAATTGCATCTCCATGTTCATGGGCTTTCCTTCATTCACTGGTGGTTGGAACAGGAATCTCAATAAAATAGACTATTATTGCTATGTCCATTTATTTCAGTTACTCTGTTCACTAAATGAAACACATTATATAGATTAATTAAACACAGGCTGACATGTAAGGTTAGAATATTACATCAGACCATTAAAACATTTTAATTCAGAAATATGGGCTTAGTAAAAAGTATGTTTTAATACCTGTTTAAAGGTTATTTTCAAAATGTACATTTAATCTGACAAACAAGCCTCATCGGAAAATGTATTCCAGTTTACTGAGATGTACCATATGGTTCTGAAAGGTCTTGTGTCTATTTTGTTTGTTTTCAGCCCATATATTGTGTTAGACCTAAATAAATCAAAGGTGAGGAGTCACCGTATTAGTACACAGAGTTCAGCTGTGTTTCATTTAGTCTCAGTGTAATATTTATACAGCATAGCTGTTTATGAAGGCTTTAGACGTTTATTATGGTACATCAGTGAACAAACTGCATCATGAAGGATAAGGAACACAGTAGACAGGTCAGGGAGAAACATTTGGAGCAGGGTTGTTTTCTAAAACAATTTCCTAAGCATTGAACACCTCACAGAGCTCTGTTCAATCCATCATCTAAACATGGAAACAGAGTGGCCCAACTGCAAACCCACTAAGACTTGGCCATCCACCTAAACTCAGGCTCATCCAGAACAGCATTAATCAGAGAAACAACCAAGAAGGCAATGGTAACTCTGGAGGAGCTGCAGAGACCCTCTGCTCAGGTGGAACAATATGTTGTTAAAACGTTGTTAAAAGAAAGCTGCAAAGAAAGCATTTGTGAAGTTTTCCATAAGCCAAAACAAAACCTTGTGGCCTACATGCAAAACGGGTGTGGAGGAAAACAAACATCGGACGTCTCCCTGGAAACTATGTGCCAGCTGTGACATATGGTGGTGGCAGCTTTATGCTTTACCTCAGAAAGAACAGGGAGGATGGTCAGAGTTGATGGGAAGATGGATGGAGCTAAATCTAGGGCAATCCTAGAAGAAAATCTTTTCGAGACTTCTTTCCATCCTATCTGACTGAGCTGGAGTTATTTTGCAAAGAAGAATAGGCAATAAATTCACTCTCTAGATCTGTAAAGTTGGCAGAAAAACACTTAGAAAGTGTGTGTGTTTTTTTTTTTACAATTTATTGGCCCAGGGGGACTGATTACAAACGATTGCTACATTTTTTTTTACTTTGTTTCTTTATGGAGTAGTTTAAAGGATTAAAAGATCAATACTTTTGCAAGGTGTGGGACAAATTACATCCATCGGAGAATAAAATGAAGCCCAGAAAGCATTACTTGGTTATCATGCTGCCTCAGATAAACATTCAGCTTACTATCATACGGACTGTTTCTTTCTTTTAAAACAGGGAATTGTTAATACTGTTTACTGTTTAAAACAAACTCATAAAATAAGAAAACAGAGCATCTGATTCTTGTGTGAATTTATATCTAATAAAAAATCCTGTGCTGCGACACCGTCAGCGCCAGTTTGACGAGCATCACTCTGCATAGTGGAGCTCATGCATGTCTCCCTCTGGGCATTCACTCTGCATGTCCTCTGCCTGAACCTCACCACTGAGGAACATAAATCCACACTGTAACCAGAGTCTATATGCCCTCTGCAGTATGCTGCTTCATGGTAACGTCACTGACAACAGGAACAGTGGGGTGCCTTTTCACTTCTTGGCATTATGCTATGAATCCACACAGTGAATGCTGCATATATGGCAATCTTAAACAGTGAGCTTTCAGTTGTTCGAACATACCGTAAAAACACACCCAACTCAAGCAACAAACAAGTGTTACACCCATGTATACAGCTGAGCCCCTAATTTCTTATACCCCTGGCAGATTTAGATGTAATATTTTTATTGAATCAAGAATTTAATATAATAACATAATAAAAAGTAGGCTGTTGGTGGCAAAACAAATAAAGATACACCCTTAATAAATAAAGCCTGAAATTATTCACACTCCTGACAGATTTAGGTTTAAATTTATCATTTTATTTTACAAAAATGCTTCTTCTGACTGGAAGTAATATTTACATTTTGAAGTGGCCCAACCATGCGTCCCGACTTCTGATAGAGAATCTGTGGAGGGCGATCAAGATTAGGGTGATGGCAAGAGGAGGCATTCAAACTTGCCTTCCCCTTTTTTTAAATCATGTAATTGAACAAATAACTGAACTCCTTTCCCATTGTTTTCCTCTCTTTTTAGGGATGTCTTTTCCATTTTCTATCACTCACAACCTTTTGGTTGAATACAAATTTAAAGGCCTTTTCCATCACTATGCTCTCGTTTTTAATCTTTGGTGTATTTTGTACCCAAAAATAAGATTTTGACACTAGCTAAACAATTGGAGCATTAATTTTAAAAAGCAAACAAAAACATGAGTAAGTTCGCCAATGAGGGGGCAGAGGAGCAGTAGTGGGCTGAGAGTGATTATTGTCCTTTGTTGCTTATTATAATAAGACAGAATGAAGCGCTTGTAAACAAATTTATTTGAAAACATAGCTGTTAGCCAATGGTAGCACTGCTTTTTCTTCCTAATGTGACTTCTTGTCAACTCACCACATTTTCCTTTCTACTTTATCTTATGTATCTAGAGGAAAACAGAACTGATTTGTAACATCTGTTTGCAGCATGGTTCTCTGTGAGCTAAAACAGAAACTGACACTGTGAGCAGATGAGGTGCTGCATGGCATCAGGTTATATTGCAGATTTTTGATGTGTATAAATACAATATTCTTTAATGCTCACACAAAACTTAGCAGCACAGGTATTGCCAAATTCTTGGCATATATCCAATGAAACCCCTCCATATAACACACTGTGAAAGAAAGGTAGGTTTTGCTCTCCTGCAACATAATTTCTAAATTTGGTAGGAATTAGGATTTCCACCATCCAGCTCAAAATCCATCTATCCATAGTCTATATCCCTTTATCTTCGCTGGATCCTAGGCTGGTTCCTATCTCCAGCAATCATTAGCCAGGAGGCAGGGTACACCCTGGACAGGTCGCCGGTCTATCAGGGCAACACAGAGACATTTTTCTTGTTTGTTTTTGCGTTTGGACTGTTTGCAGAAGCATTAGTGACCCAAATGGAAGTATAAAAACGATCAAAAAGTCAATTTTACATAATAGGGCCCCTTTAAATGCAGTGGAGAAATCAAAGAACATGATCCTCACAGTGCTGCTGGCTTTGTCCAGATGACAGTGGGTTTGTTGAAGCAGGTGTATGATGGCATCTTCAACTCCAACTCCACAGCGATAAGCAAACCGAAGGAGGTAAGGAGGTCCTCAGGGTTCAGTGTTTGCTTACTCAGGTGGCGCAACAGGGGTCTCTCAAGGACCTTCATGATGTGGGATGTCAGGGCAACAGGTCTATAGTCATTGAGGACTGATGGGTGAGTTTTCTGTGGTACCGGAACAAGGCAGAAGGTCTTCCACAACACTGGAACCTTGGGCCAAGCTAAGGGTGAAGAGGTGCTGCAGAAACCATAATAGTAGGAAAAATTGGAATTGAAGATGTGGGAACCACTACAATCATTGCAACATCTGACCCGTTAGGTCATCTGGATAAAAAAACAAATGAAAATTTCCAAAATCAATAAAAGGTGGCATAAAGTTAATTGTCTCTTCAACTCTATCCCTAAAATGTACATCCAGGAGTCACATTTTAGGTACACCTGTTCAATGGCTTGTTGACACAATTAGTGAATCATCCAATCACATGGTAGAAAAATAAAACGTTAAGATATCTAGATGCAGTGAAGACAACTGCTTGTAGTTTAAAGTGAGTATGAGAATGGGAAGAAAGCATATTGAAGTGACCTTGAATGCAGCATTGTTGTTTGTGTCACACAAGCTGGTCGGAGTACTGCAGAAGCTCCTGACCTAAAAAACAGAATATATCATGTTTGTGTGGAGTAAAATGCCTTGTTGATGTCGGAGGTCAGAGAAGAATGAGAAGACTGGCTTGAAACAGTAGAAAGGCAACAGTAAAATAGCCACTTGTTAAACCGAGGTATGATGGTGCTGGTGGTATGGGGGATATGATGTGGGTACTCTCTGGGACTCCTTAGCGCCAACTGAGCCTTTTTCAAACACCACAGCTCCCTGCATATTGTTTGCTGACCATATCCATCCTCTTAAAAGCACAGTGTATCTATGACTATTTCTAACAGGATTATACACCAAGTCATCCAAACAGGTCTTGAACATGACAATGAATTCCCTGTACTCCAGTGTCCTCCACAGTCACCATACTCAGTCCAATAAAGCACCTTTGGCAAGTGGTGGAACTGGAGAATCACATCATGGAGCCTACAAATCTGCAGCAAATGCACAATGTAATCATGTCAATATAGACCAAAATCTAAGAGGAATGTTCCAGACACCTTTTTGAATATGTTGCATAAAGAATTAAGGCACGTCTAAATGCAAGAGAGGAGCCCAACGCCATACTAACAAGGTGTGCCTAATAAAGTACCTGATGAATTAATGTAACGTTTCATTGAAAACAGATCTTTTTTCACAACAGTGATTTAGGCACGAAGCTTCTATTTCTCGTCAAAATGGCTGCTGGAGAAAAGAAAATCTTAACTTTAACCAATAATTTAAGGGTGCTGTCACACATACATGTCCTGCGTTGAGGAAACTCATCATGACACCATTAGCTGTACATTTCTGTTAGCACCCACTCATCCCCACTGTCTTCTCTGCACTGAGAGATCTTATTATTCGAGTTGTCACCTGTAGTTGCAGTGATGACGCCTGTGGCAGATGGTTCACACTCTGCTGGCACAGTGTGACTAATAGTTGCTGCTATGATGTGTGAACATCCAGCCCATCTCCTTGATTAATACCTCTCTCACTCAGACCAAACCACCCATTGATCTCTCTTTCATGTCTTCTTTAGTAAAAGCTTTAAATTACATTAAGGCTGTGGTTTCCGGGAGCACTCCATGAGGCAGAGATGTAATCAGAGTATTTCAGCATGACGCAGCAAAACTGAATCACGGAAAATATATCTCACGTTAGCTCGCTTTGTGTAACGTCACTTCAAACTCTCTCCTTTGCCAGGCACAGAGGCAGTGTGAGGAGACAAACAATCGGACAGACGGGTAGAGAGACCAGGAGGATGACATCATCGCTGACCGTGGGAGCCTGGGCCTGCTGTTAATGCCAGTGGTCGGTCTGTGTGTCACTTCCTGGGAGAAATTGGAACAGGAAGCCAGAGAGAGAGAGGCGACAAGTGAGAGCTTCACCTTCATAATGAAGCCTTTCTCCAGCAACAGCAAATGGAGTCGTGATAGTGTGTGTGTGCATACATGAATCTGTGCATTCGTCTGTGTAAGTGTGTTCCTCACACACCCCTGCTTTCTGCGAAAAAGCTGCTGTTAGCTCAGAAACCTCTTTAAATCTTTTAACAGGTTGTCCACACTTTATTTTGACTAAACATTTACATGAGTAACTATGTTGAGAAAGACGCCCAAATGACAATTTTTTAACTGGCTCGGGAATTTCTTACACTTAGCGATTTTAGAAAAGACCCCAAAGACAAGCTTTGGTGTAAAATTGAGAGAAAGATGAGTGCCTTAATGGACCTTTGACTCAGAGACACGTTCATTCCAAAATCAGGAGCTGTTGTTGCTGTTTTCATTTGACTAATCTGATCTGCAAACAGAGTTAGAGCTTTCAGTATGGCTTCTCACTGGTAAACAGGTGTACCTCAATTAACTGGAATATCCTCAAAACTAACTTAAAAAAAGGAAAGTTCAAATAATATACAGACTCGTAACACAAAGATAATTGTGTAATGAACATTTAGTTCCTAATTATGGTGATCATGACTAAGGAAAATCCAAAATCCAGTTTCTCAGAAAATGACCATGTTACATAAGACCTATAAAAAAATGATTTTGAACACAGAAGTGTTATGTAATGACCAACACAGACATGGGGAAGAATGCTGACTTGACATATTTTCAACAGAAAGTCATCCTCAGTAAGGACGGAAAGCCAGTAAAGGTCATTGCTAAAGAAGCGTCAGAGTGCTGTCTTCGTTACGCTTTATTGTAAGGTTGAGTAAAAGAAACGATTGCTGTCAAAAAATTGCCACAAGCAACAGAGAGATCCATAGCCTGGAGAGGACTGTGAGTCACATTTTCAGGAGCCACCACACACAGATGTATCCAGAACAAGGACTCCAACATTCCTTGTGATAAGCCATTCCTGAACCAGTGACAATATCACAAGCATCACATCACTGTTCTTGACTGATCACCAAACTGGTCTACCCTAAACCCCATAATGAATCTGTTGTCAAGATTATGATGGGAGAGACCAGAGCCAGAAATGCAGACAAGCTGAAGGCCACTATTAAAGCAACCTGGGCTTCCTGAACACCACAGGAGGCTGATCGTCTCCATGCATTGGTGCAGTAATTCATCCAAATAGAGCCCTGATCAGATATTTGGTGCATGTACTTTACAAGGTGATATTCTTTTGCAGGACCAAGTTTCTTTTTAAAAATCCTTTTCTGTTGGCCTTATATAATATTCAGATTTTCAGAAAGACTAAAATGTGGGTTTTCTTTAGCTGTAAGCCAGTATCATCAAAATGTGTAGAAATAAATGAATGTTTACATATATACGGAATGTAAGTAATGTATGTGTTGCAATTTTTACATTGAATTAGTGACATAAATGAACTTCATTTACATCATTTGATGAAATGAAACCACAACAGCATCAGAGATCAATGAGGCCTGTGGATGCACTGCTGCCCTCTTGTGCCTAATGTAAAATTACCAGAGAAACTAACTATTGTGTCATGAAATAAGAGACATCCTATAGTGATCTGATGTCTGACTTCTACCAGCATAGATATGATAAATAAGATGTAAAGCTTACTCTCCCACATCACTGCAGTTATAGTTTTGTGTATTTAAACCTCAAATGATATTTTAGCTGGGGCTGCAAGGTGGCAAAGTGGGTAGCACTGTTGCCTTGCAACAAGAGGGTCCTGGGTTTGCCTCCCGGCCAGGTGTCTTTCTGCATGGAGTTTGCATGTTCTCCCCGTGCATGCGTGGGTTCTCACCGGGTACTCCGGCTTCCTCTGACAGTCCAAAGATATGCCTTTTAGGTTAAATGGTCTCTCTAAATTGGTCTAGGTGTGTGAATGAGTGTGTGTGGTTGTTTGTGTGTTGCCCTGCGACGGACTGGCGACCTGTCCAGGGTGCACCCTGCCTCCTGCCCATAGACTGCTGGAGATAGGCACCAGCTCCCCTGCGACCCACTATGGAATAAGCGTTATAGAAACTGACTGACTGATTTTTTTTTTACCTGGATGAAATGATACTGGAAGCCTCTAACAACTCAGCTCATGCCTGCTTGAGACAAATGCGATTTGTTGCTTAGATGTCATGATGACCTGACAAATTACTGAAGAACAGGGCGGCTGTTCCAACAAACGACATTGTGTGCAGAGGTCTTGTGCTGTGACACAAGACACACCAAGCACACAGTAATGTTTGCATTCATCAAGCAGAGAGTATTGAATTGGAGTAGCTCTCTTTGCCAAGTAGGAATCTAAGGTGTCATTGACCCTACGTTGGGTCGTGGAGGTATGCAGCCTCTGACTGTCTCATTAAAAATAGCATACTCAGATTAAAATGTGCATGTGTATTTGTGCATAAAAACAACAATATTTAAACACTTTTTGAGTTTGTTTGGAGCAGTGATGGTTATAAAGTCTGCTGGGAGGAAGGATCTGCGAAAACGATCCTTTTTCCATCTAGGATGCAGCAGTCTGTCACCGAGTTCTCCAGTTGTGCAACAGCTTCATGCACGGGGTTTGAGACATTGTCCAACAGTGATGTCATTTTGCTAGTCCTTCTGTCTCCCACCACCTGCACTGGATCGAGGGGGCATCGTAGGATGGAGCTGGCACTAACCGCTTCCTCTCATGGCTGATGCCACCACAGAATCACTAAAAGTCTTTAGGAGCACCTCCTGCACTCCAAAAGAAGTCCTTAGCAGGTAGAGTCTACTCTGACCCTTCCTGTAAAGAGCATCAGTATGGAAGTAAAATAGTCTCATTAGAATCAGACATTTTTTAGACATTGAAATTCACCTGCAAAAATTCGTCTGAAAAAATTCACCTGCAAATGTGTTGACCTTCTGGTGACTCAAGCCACAGCAATCAGCACTCGATGGAGTCGAGCATCTTTTAGCCAATCAGATTATGCTTATCTGATCACGTGACACACCATTGCCTTGGGCAGAGGTGAGTCTCTTCACAGTTTGCTGGATAGTGGCTTAATGATGATCAGTGATGAGATTCAAATGGGTGTTAATTACCTGGCGTTTTGTAATAATATATTTTTGGCAGAAAAATCTCATACATAATTGAACAGGATAAAAATTCAGTGTTATAAATTCAATGTCTAAAAAATGTCTGATTCTAATGAGACTATTTTACTTCCATACATCAGTGTCGTGACTCCAGTCCAGTGTATCGTTCAGGTGAACACCCAGGTACTTACGAGAGTCCACTATCACTCTATCACTGCTGTAGCTAAGAAGGGCTTACAGTGTTTTTGTGAATACTGATGTATGCATATACATTTAGTCTTTGAGTTACAAAAGTTTTCCATTCTGTGGTTATGTAGTTGGTAGCAGCAAAACAGAGTCTGCTGGTATCCAGACATGGCTCAGATCAAAGCAAGTGCTCATCTTCCCTTACTGTGTGTTTGTGACATCAGAACTAATGTTATGCTTCAGTTTGGAGCTGACAGCAGCTGCTGTGGTTTTCTTCCTAACACATGCATTACTGTCATGAGTTCTCAGCCTTGTTGGTTGGGATGTCTGTTCTGTTCGAGTTCCTCCCTGCTGCTGGAGGGCTGTTTTCACATGCCAACTGTCTATGACATTGCACTGCCATGACAACAGCACTAATGTTTAAAGCAGAGTTTGTCTGAAGGATATTTGCTGTCACTATAATTTCCTCTTCTGAAACAGCTGCTCATGCATGGACAGTAACACACAACAATACTGTGTGAGAAGACGTTGGAGTGAACTCTGTTTTTGTGTTATTGGTACATTCTTTGTATCACCAAATTAAAGGTCGGGTAAGTAGGAAACCTTCAGTGTAAATTAAATTGTCCCTCTTCTTTTATAACTGTTTTATTAGAATATGGCGTATTTGTCTGATAAAAAGGTATGAATGTTCTCTGATGTGATATTTTGGACAATATTATTTCTGTTTGTGGGGAGTTACCTTTAGAGGCTATAAACTTTGACACAGCCACCCTGGGTTCTATTCCTCCTCTCTCTCTGCCTTTCCTGTCTTGTTAGTGTCAAAATACATCTAAAAAAACAATAACTAGTCAAGCAGTGCCCTTAGTTTTGTAAACTGCCAGGGAATGTAAGTAAAACTCCTCGGCCACTTTATTAGGTACACCTCTTGCCTAATAAAACTAATAGAAAATCAATTAATCGGATGGCAGTAGCTCATTTGATGATGTGTTGAAGACAGCATACAGAAATTCGAAGCAAGCATCAAAAGTGGGAGGAAAGGAGATTTAGGTTACTTCGTCATATGTCATGATTTTGGTACCAGAGTTCCAGTCTGAGTGCTTCAGAAACTATTGACCTACTGGGATTTTCATGCACATGGTCTGAAAAAGAGAAAATATCTAGTGAGCAGTAGCTATGTTGATGTCAGAGGTCAGAACAGAATGGGTGCACTGGGTCAACATGATAGAAAGGCCACAGTAGCTGAAATAACCATTTGTTATAACAGAGGTCTGCAGAATACTATCTCTGATGGAAAACAGGAAAAACCTTAAAGCAGATGAACTACTGCAGCAATAGACCACACCAGATGTCACTCCTGTCAACTATGGGCTGACACCTGAGGCTATAATCCGCCCAGGCTCACCAAAATTGGACATTAGACTTTAAAAACGTTCAGGGAGTCTTAATTTCAGCTGCGTCATTCAGATGTGCGGATGTCCTGTTTGGATCTCTGGGAAACTACTCCTACTTGATGTACCAATCTCCTCAGTGGGACAAAAAATGTACACATCAAGCAAGAGGTATACTGTTAAAAAATGCTGACACAATACAAACATCACAAAACAGTGCAAGTCTAGGCTGATTATACAGAAAGATTCTTTATGTTTATTATTTTTATTATGTTAAGCAGAAAATCCTGAGTTTTGTCCTAAAAAACAATTTTTATTTAATATATAATGATATATAATAATGTATAATGATGTCTCATTATTATTATATTATTATTATTATGACTGATTATTGATAATTTAATTCATTCGTACAGCATAGAAAGCCAAAGGTGACACATGCAACAAACAGATACATATACATAAGTAAATATTTATCCTAAATGCATAATTAAATAAGTAAATATGGTCATTAAAAGTAAGATTTTATAGTAATTGTATAACAAAATGATATGACATTTATTATAAAAAAACATTGCTGTGTGCTGCAGCACAAGAATTATTTAGTCATCATCTTCACACATCAAAATCAGTGGACTGGACTTATTACAGACAAGGGGATTGGTCTGCAGGTGAGCTGCCATGCAGGTTAAAGTTTATTTAGTAAAACACAGCGACAGTTCGCATTATTTCCAAATTATTTCCTGTAATGCAGCCCTGTAAATCTAAAATAACAGCAAAAACATTAAAATAAGTATTTATGACTTTACAACAAAATAAATTGACATTTAATGAGTTGAGTACAAATGTAATAAGTTCAGAGTTCAGGGAGATGTAGTTTAGCAGGATACACTCTAAACATCAGCTCAGCTCCACTGAGTTTGTCTGTCCAACACATATCTACAGGAAGTTAAACTGTGAGGCTTTCAGCTGAAATGTCATCAACTGGGATTGTCTCTCCCAGTGTGTTGAGAAGTATTAGTTTCATTTTCACAAGTACTATTGTTTCTTCTTTCTAACATAAATCCGTAGTGGCAGAAGATTCTTTAAAAAAACCATAATCTGTAATAACTCAAGCCTCTCACTGGTAGTGTTTGTTTCTGTTTAATCATTTATTGCACACCTACGCAATGATTCAGTAAAAACCCGTGAGTAATGTTGTACTCTTTGGATCAGATAAGTGGTGTGGAGTTTATCTCCTGGCTGCAGCTGAGGTCACTGGAGGCCTTCTCTAAGAAGCTGGTTTCACGTGGTGGTTTAGATGTTTGTTCCCGTTGTCTAGCACCATATGAAATCAGTGTTCTTGGGGACAGAAGGATCGCTCTGGCAGCAGGCGGGCTAGTATCTGGGAGGCTGGCCCAGCACTGGCCTCTTCATCTTTGTCTCCACTAAAAGATAACTGATTTCCTTTGGTGTTTAGAGTCATCTGCAGCCTTCTAGCACCATTTGAAATCGGTTATGACACTGTGGATCACTGCATCTGAGGCTTATCAACTAATCTGTAGAACGATGGAGAAACGTCTGTATTCCAGTTCAAGCTGCCCTTTTATTAGATGATTCATGTACTTCATCATAGATTTTATAAAGGAGATTCAAAATTAAGCTTGCTTTATTTTGTGGAAAGGAGTTGATTGTTTTAATTTTTTCAACATCTTGAATGTGGCTGTCATTCACATTAGTTGCCACTAAAGGTTGCCAGAAGTGTCTTAAAGACTATTGTGCACCCCTGTACATAGAATTGGGATATAATTCTTACACCTGTTAAACAGTTAGAACTGACCGGGAGACGGTGAAACAGGGCTGACGGCTGGACTAAAGGCTACAAGGCTGAGAGTTTTGGTTACCAAGAGGGCACAGGCAGTCCTGGCCCCAAGAACAGATTAAATGACTTTTATTTACATTAAAATGTGTTGTTAGTACCAATCTAAAGAACAGAATGAACAAAGGCACCGATTACTAATGACAGAATGTGAGGATACAATACCAATACAACATCAAACTGACCTGTAGTCATTTTGGAAAATCCTAACAACACAGTATGGCGACAATGAAATAATGCTCAATGAATGCAGTTCAAACACTGTGTAAAATCTGTCATCTGTAGGCTACATGCATTACAGATGAAGCCTTATAGACGCTATAGACTTTAAAATATATCACTGAATGGCTTACTGCCAACATTTATTGCTGTTATATGAACCTTCCATACCACTCAGGTCTTCTGGTTCAAGTCTACTCTGCATCCCCAGAATCAGAACCAAACATGGAGAAGCAATATTCAGTTCTTAAACTCCACTAATCTGGAACAAACTCTCAGAAAACTGTAAAAATGTTCAATCCCTGAGTTCTTTTAAATCAAGGTTAGGGCCCATTTGTTTAGAGTTGCTTTTGATTGTTCTATTTAAACTATTAACTGAAAGATTAATTTCAGCCTGCAGTCCAAAATTACTTTCCTTTATCTGGCCAATGCATTGTACTTTTTTCATCATGTAAATCACTTTGAATTCTCTTGTTGCTGAAATGTACTATAAAAATAAACTTCTCCTGCCTTATACTTGTGGTGTTCCATTTTCTATTTCATGTTCCTCAGTTCTCAGTAATTTCACACTATTCTCACTTTGCCTTTATAAATGAGAATCCTTTATCAGCAAACCTTTGTTATGAAATTTCTTTCTCAGTAAAGTTAGAACGAGAGATTTTTTTCTGCCCTGGTACAATGATTTTCCACAATCACACATGTTCTAAACTCCTCTGTGATCAGTGCCTGATGATCACGTTGGGTTGCTTTCTAAGTTCGGGCTAATGTTAAGTCCCCAAGACACAGAACCAAGAAAAGAGTCCAATCGAATTTAAAACAAGTTTGATCCACTTTCTTAGAATTCTGGTTTTTTTCACCTTATACCATAATTTTATTTTGTTTGCAGTATTTCTCTTTAAAGTTCCAGCAAGCTTTGTTTTACCATTGTGGTCTCATGGCAGATACCTGTGGCCTGCCGTTCTTATTTAATATTGGAGGATGTTTAGAAATTACATTTTACAGTTATCTAAAACTCTGATTCATGTTTGTATCCAGCCTGAAACATTTTCTACTGATCTTGCCTTACACTAAATAAAATGAGAATAAAGCACGCTCTAAAACAAGCGTGGGCTGTCGATTAAAATGAAATCTAATCAAAATTTCACGAAAAGTTCAATATCTGAAAAGCTAAAAATGAGCCAATCAACATCTATGAGTGCAAAAAATACATTTACTAGACACTGCTGCTGGGTGAATAATGGCTAACAAATACTAAGGGAATGTATGTAAACATGTTAATTATTCCGGCGTTTAGACATAGCTGCTGGCTGAGCTTCTACTGGGACTAACTGTATGTGCTCTCTTTCATACTCTAGACTTGGAAACTGGCTCAGAGTTCATCTGCTTAGATGTCTTTCTCTCCTAGATGAAGCCACTAAACGAGCTATACTATTAATGTTTCACTATTCTTTCCCACAGAAAATAAAATATTTTATTCTATTCTATTCTATTATTACCACTTGTTTTTGCACATCTACCTTGCTCCTTGATTGCATATTTTTTCATAGCTATCTGCATCCGACTTGTGTGTTACTAAGAGCTGCTGTAACAAGGTAATTTCTCCATTGTGAGATCAATGCAATCTATCTTATCTTATAAAGAACTCCTGGATCAGTGCTTCTGTGTTTTTTTTTTTGTGTCTCTGCTCTTTTCTGTCAAACCCCCAGTCGGTCGTGGCAGATGGCCGCTCACACTGAGTCTGGTTCTGCTGGAGGTTTCTTCCTATTTAAAGGGAGTTTTCCTTTCCAATGTCGCTTCATGTATGCTCAGTATGAGGGATTCAAGGGCGTAATTAGCGGGGGGGTTAGGCGGGTTATGACCCCCCCCAAAAAATCTGATCCAGTCAATATGACCCCCCCAGTAAAATATAATTCCGATTTACAAATATATCCTGCAACTTGTTAATTTGAGACATGGTAAGGTGTATTCGTCACTTCCTGTTTTTGCTGTTGCACTTGGTGGATTGTTTGGTGCGTGAAGGCTCTCTCGTATTTTCTACTGTTATATCTCTTGTTCTAATACATAGGCACGTTAAAACACATACTTTCTGTTGCTGCATTTAACGTTTGGGGACTCTCCGTGTTTTACACAATTTTTCAAGTAGTGGCAAGGGGTCGCTAGCTTAGCGTTAGCTTTAGCTCCACCATGGCTACCCGTTCTGCTGTTTCTCTCTCTGAGTCTCCTCCTCTCTCCTGCTCTCTGTGTCAGATGTTCAGTTACTCCTCTGCCTCCTTTAGTGATAATGGTACGTGTAATAAATGTAGCATTTTTGTAGCTTTGGGTGTCAGAATTGGAGGCCCGGCTCCACGCAGTTGAAAAACCAGCAGATAGCCGAGGCCCTTAGCCAGCGCAGAGCCACCGAGGGTAGCTCCCCGTAGCTGTCCTTCAGCAGAGCCCGCACAGCCGGGGCCTCAGGCCGGCTGGGTGACGGTACGTAGCAAGCATAGTCCTAGATCCCAGCCCACAGGTCACCACCAACCCATCAGATTTTTCCTGCTCAGCGACACACCCGCTGAGAAGCCAACTCTGGTAATTGGCAGCTCCATAGTCAGAAACGTGGCACTAGAGACACCAGCGACCAGTCAAATGTCTGCCAGGGGCCAGAACGGGCGACATCAAATCCTACTTGAAACTGCTGACTAAGGATAAGCATAAATACAGTAAGATTGGCAGTAACGACACCCGGTTACGCCAGTCGGAGGTCACCAAAGTTAGTGTTGCTTCGGTGTGTAAGTTTGCCAAAACAGTGTAGGACTCTGTAATTTTCTCTGGTCCCCTCCTTGATCTGACCAGTGACGACATGTTTAGCCGCATGCTGTCATTCAACCACTGGCTGTCTAGGTGGTGTCCAGAAAACAATGTGGGCTACATTGATTATTGGCGAACATTGGGGAAAACCTGGTCTGTTTTCAGACCTTTTATCTGATTTAGTGTTAAATACAGATAAGGTTATTATTGTGGGGGATTTTAACATTCATGTCGACACTGAAAGTGATAGCTTAATATAGTCTTTAGCGCTATCTTAGACTCTTAGAGAGAAAATGGTGCTCTACACACCTAGCGGATTCCTACTTAATCTGGAAAAATAGCCTACTGTTGTATAAAAAGACACTTCGCCAAGCCAGAACAGCTTATTTCTCATCATTAATAGAAGAGAACAAGAATAATCCTAGGTTT
>JAHUTJ010017794.1:0-19457 GCA_036250325.1 Characodon lateralis | reverse complement strand
TTGGGAGGAGTGAGTCAGGAAACATTTTCCTCCACCAGTATCACGTAGTGACCTGGCCACTATCCTGCAAGAAGAATGGCTTAAAATCCCTCTGACCACTGTGCAGGACTTGTATGTGTCATTCCCAAGACGAACTGACGCTGTATTGGCCGCAAAAGGAGGTCCTACACCATCCTAATAAATTATTGTGGTCTAAAACCAGGTGTTTCTGTTTCATTGTTCAACCCCTGTATTTAATGTGTTGATTATTTGGTATCTCTAAACCATAGAGCTAAATAAGAAGTGTAACAAGGATTGATCCCTGTGGAACTTCAGAGAAAACTTTATAAACTAGTCCTAAAATATTTCTGCTACACCTGTTTGGTGTATTTTTGTATGTGAACAGTTAAAGCATACATATTCTAATAAATGAATTCAGCTTGTTGTATTGATCGAGTCCCTCACAGACACAAGACTCTGGTCTTTCCTTGAAATAAACGCTGTTCTGGGCCATCAGCATGGAGGCAGTAATGCCAAGCATTAGTTCTCCATTTAGGCGTTTTCCTTTTAAAGCAGAACAGGCAGCTGGAAACAGCAGTTCAGTTCTTTATTGGCAGGACAAACTGAACTGAAGTGACGCTGTGTTCGTCCTCAGAGCCAAATGGACAGAGACGGAGATCGAGATGCTGCGATTGGCTGTGCGTCGCTTTGGAGACGACCTCAACAACATCAGCACTGTGATCAAAGAGCGCACTGTGTAAGTCTTAAAGGAGCAGTTCACCTCATTCAGGAGGTTCCTCCCAACTGGTTCTACAAACATGTTTCAATGAAGATCCAGCTGCTCTGCCACAAAAACACAGTAGAGGTCATGAAGGGACTCATACCGATCTTTAAATGTGTTCAGAGGATGAATGATGCAGCAGCTTTAACAGACAAACATTAAGTTTATTTTTGGATTTTTAAAACCGTCTGACAGGTTCTGACCCGGTCCATTAGCCACTGCAAACTTAAACTTCAGCTGAAGATCTTGAATTAAGATTAAACTGAAAGCCTCTCTGAGCTCCATGCTGCCATGATGGTCATGTCCAAGCTGAAGTGTACAGAGACAGACCAAGAACCAGATGTTCCACAGAGCAGGCTGACAGAGGGAAATGCAGATGATTCAGGTTGAACACCAACACGTCAAGATCTTCGGAGATGTTTAGGATGATGATTCCTTGTGGTCAGTTAGGTTCATCATGGCTTCTTTTTTGCCTCTTCCTGTTTTCTGGGGCGTTGGTTTTGTCTCTTTCTTTATCTGATGTTATTTAGTCTTGTCCTCTTTTGGGTTTTTTGGTCTTTCTTTGTTGTCATTCAGTTCTTTTTCATTCATTGAGCTTTGATGATACCTTGACGTCAGACTGTAATCTGTGTGCCCTGTTTTCACTTTGATTCTGTGTAATCAGGTGAGGTTGGAGTTGATTGGCTGACAGCTGCTTTTCTTCTCCTGCAGCGCTCAGATAAAGAGCACGGTGAAGAGGAAGCTGTATGAGGACAGCAGAGTCCCCATTTCCACCGAATCTCCGAAGAAAACTGTCAAAAAGGCAGCAGTTTCCATGACGCCCACCTCCGTTGCGGTTGCTCCCACTATGATCACCGTGCCGACCTCGCAGGTTGTCGTGGCAACAGGGATGCAGAACAGCCCATCATTAGCCCCGCCCATTAAAAAACAGAAGACAGCAGGTGAGTGACGCGTGAAACGAGTCAAATATCAAAACACTCCAGGTTTCCGCTCAGTGATTCTTGACTTGTTTGCTCCATAACGGAACATTCCAGATTTCTCCTTTGATTTCTCCATCTTCTCCTGCAGACGTGACGCTCAGCGCTCTAAACGACTCGGACGTGAACAGTGACCTGGTGGACATTGAAGGACTCGGCGACGGTACCGCCAACAAAAAGCTCAACTTTGACCAAGGTCAGTAGGAGATGTATTCGTTATAGTTATGTCCTGTCCTGATCAATTCTCCTTCCTGGAATCATTAAAGAGTGGTTGATCCCCTGTTTCCTGCTCAGAAATGCCATAAAACATCCTGACATCTTACTTTCCGGTTCCACAGATGATCTCGGCTTTAACGCTGTTCCTCTTGTTTTCTCAGAGAGCCTCAATCTGGACTCCAGCCTCATCATGAACTCCAGTGACCTTCCTCTTCTGTCCCGCTGACATCTCTGGAGAAGCTTCACCACCTCCTTGAATGCTTTTATTTTGAAAGAGGACAAGTTGCTTCCCGTCAGTGTTTTATTGTTGTAGGAAGGTGACAGAAAGCCATCAGGGCAGGTTTTCCTTAGTTTTCATCAGTTTTAGTTTTCAGTTTGAGACGTTGAGCTGCAGATGAAGATGTGGTTGATCTCTTAGCCTGTCTCCTGATTCAAACTCCTTATTTAATCCCTGCCTATAACTTAGATCCACATAAAAACAGTTGGGTGTTTGGGACTAAAAGTCTAGGAGAGTTTTAGGGTTCTGATAATCTGACATCAAGTGAAAAATAAAACCGCTGTTGCATCTGGGTAAAACCTCCGTGTTTTCCGTTCCTTTCTGCTGCTCAGAGAAATAGTTTATTTGGTTGATCATTCAGAACATCTGGAGTAGGTTCAACTGGACCTAAGCGAGTTACACAGCGGGTCAATGTAACTGAACCAAAGAGATTCATGTTTCAGTGTGTTTAGCTGCAGTCTGATCCGGTTTTATCCAGATTCACTGAGACTTTCAGCTCAAACTAGAAAAATCAGAACAATTACCAAAAAAACACCAGAAGAACCAGTAGGTCGACTGGGTCCAGTCAACATAACCTAGGACTTCCAATGCCATTTTCCTCCCCCTCCTGCAGTGGTGAGCGCCAAATTTCAGCTCCATTGATTGGTCGTGGAAGGATTAATATTTAGCAAAAATTATTATTAAAAATCATAACTCAGAAAAGTAATTTCTTGATAAACAATCATTATTGGTTGCACTTAATAACTACAATTAGTTAATTCTCATTAATAATTATTAACCAAAACCCCTCTAAATGTCACTGTTTAATCAGCCGCTTCACCGATCAGTGGGGAACTTTGACCTTGCTTTGACAGATAAATCACTCTTGCACAAAATAAACACAAACGCTTCTCTTTATATATGTGAGCATTTATTGACCATATAGCCCTGATATAATTATTATCCTTGCCCAAAAACCTTCACCTAACTAACAAGCACTATTCTACAGAAGGGCGTAAAATGACTACCTAACAATAATAAGAAAAGAAAATATCTGCGCATTGAGTGTCTCTGAAGATCAAACCAGCAGTTTTATGGACAAAATTGTAATTTGGGTTAAATGGAAAGAGATCCTCCTGGTGCTGATGTCTCGATGTCGGCGATCAGCTGGTAGACGGTGGGCTGCGCCCCTTTAGCCACAACCAGCTGATCGCCCCAAATCTCCAACAAAAAGTCATAAAACTCATGCGGTAACTCAATGGAAAAACTCCAGTAATAAAACTGGGACAAAGGAGCAGTCAGACGAGGCCCAGACCGCAGCTGCTTTGAATGGAAAAGTTCTAACTCCTGGCTGATTTGGGATCAGCCGGACAAAAACATGAACCTTGCTGATCGCATCCGCGCTCCTCGGTTCAGCTGCACAGCAAACCAAACACTCAGCATAAAACACTTCAGTCAGTGTTGCATGCAACAAGTTGACACCTTGGATTAACTCCTGGTGATTGTAAACCACCTTAACTACGCCTCATCCTGCCCAGACCTCTAAATGCACCTATCCGATTTAATGTAAAAAGAACAAAATTACTCTGACCTTGAATCCTTCTCTTCACCGGCGTGAGGATGGGTCAGGTCTGATGTCAACCGTGATCAACTCTAAAACGGTAAACTTCTCATCTGTCCAAAACAGGAAAATATGGGGAACCTTTGTTTGCATTCGACTGAATCAGCAAGGAGGAAACCTCTGTGGGTTTTCACCTGCGCCAGTGTCGGCGGGGTCTTCGTTCGGTTTGTGAATCTTCTGACCTTCTTGTATCGGACAGATTTCCAGCTTTCAAGCTCTTCCAGGAATGGCCGTGTGGAGGAAAAGTGTGCCTGCAAGCTTTCGTCTCTCCAGATATGCGCCTCCGTTGCGTTGCCCCGTGAGACTCGCTATGTATCCGAACAAAATGGATGACCCCGACAGTTGGCTTTGAGCCACTGTTTCATAACAAATATGGGGGATAAAGCATCTGCTTCTCTGTCACAGGAGACAGATAATAAAGGTTTTTCAGTGTTCTAAAAGATTGAAGTCGGGGAAATAAGAGAAGTTAGGGGACATTAAATGAGTTTGGACACTGTTGACCACGGCAGCATTGGAGGCAGCCATGATGAGCAGCTGCAGGGATGACACGCAGGGGGGGCTGAGGAGCCCACAGTGAAGACAAAGGTACCATTTCTAAGCTGAATGCTATAAGTTAGATTCCATTTTATCCCTGCTGACAGCCATCTGCAACCCGCTGAAGACACAGAAGAGATTTGCACCTTAAAGTGTTGCAGGCACCTTCTACAAGTAACTGCTTTACGTCTATTGATCTGGCAGATGCGTATATCCAAACCCAATAGCTCTGCATCGCTGGGGTTATCTTTGTTTTGCGTTCCAGCGTGGCACTTTACATTCAGAGTCCTCCCATTCTGACCTTTGCTTTTGCCCTGGGTGTTCACCTTATGTGTGGCGGCACCCCTGTCCCCTCTGCATACTTGGGGGATGAGAGTCCTGCCTTATCTGGACAACAGCCAAACCGCGGCCAGGCAGTCCAGGACACTCAGATGGTGCTCGATCATGTGGGCCACCTGGGCCTGCAGGTGAACATGGAGGAGAGCAATCAGACTTCCTTACAGGAGACGGTCTTCCTTGGCATTGCTCTGAATTCTGTCTCAATCACCACTTGCCCTTCGCCCTAGCAGGTCATGGCACTAGGGACTTGGTCCCTTGTCAGAGCAGGGAGCAAAACGGTGTCCTGGAATTGCTGGCTGTGTTCCTGGCTCTTTGTGGCTTTCTTTCAGGCTTACCAGGCAAGCATTTGCTGGTAAGGTCGGACAACACTACTGTTGTCTTTCACATCAATTGCCAGGAAGGGACCAGGTCAAGGACACTGTTGTCCTTGACTCACTGGCTCCTGACCTAGACAGCTCCATACTTTGCCAGCCTCAGGGCAACCAACATCCCAGGACCACAGAACGTGTCTGCATATTTTCTGTCCAGTCAGAGGCTTCTTCTGGGAGAGTAGAAGCTTCACCCGGATTGTATTTGGAGTTTACTGTCCCCTTTGGTTCTCCCTGACAGGCAGCAACAGTTCTTTGGCTGTGATACACTGGTGCATGACTGGCCCAAAACTCTCCTTTACGTTTTTCCCCCGTTCACCTTGGTTTTTTCCGACTCTCCTCAGGGTTCTTGAGGAAGGGTATAGGGTCCTTTTGGTGGTTCTCTTCTGACTGACGAGGACTTGGTTTCCTCTTTGCTCCAGCTAGCCCCTGTGAGGCCTGGCTCCACCTTCTCACAATATGATGGGGAGATGTGCCACACGAAGGCAAGTGCATGGCCACTGTCCACACATGCTGTTTATGCTGGCAAGTGAAGACTGGTACCATTGTGAGGGTCTGAACCCAGTACATTGTTCAGTCTCTGACATACTGGCCTTCCTTCAGGTGTTGCTGGGTCTGGGATGGTCCCTGTCCACTTTAATGGTGTATGTGGCTACCATTTCTCGTTGGCATGTTAAGCTGAAGGGTTGTTCTGTGGGCTGGAATAAAGATGTTGCAGTGTACCTGAGAGGTGCTAGGTACTTGCGTCCACCTGTGGGCCCTGTGGCAACGCCCAGTATGGGACCTTTCTCTGTTGTTGAGGCCAATTGGCCTCAATGAAGACTGTGTTGCTTTTGGCAGTGGCTTCTGCAAAACGGGTGGGGGAACTGAACGCTCAATCCACAGACCAGCCGTCTTGCTGGTGGAACCCTGATGGCTCAGGTGAGATAAATCAGTTATCCCTAAGGCCCCCTTTTGAGCCTGTGTCCTGTCTGTGTGCTTGAGGTGTACTGCATATCAGTTCTGCAGCACCCTTGCGGCAGATGAATTGCCATTTTGTTTGCTATGCTGACTTACGGAAAGGTCGGGCCTATTCTGGACAACGGCTTGCACACTGGATTGTGGATGTGATCGCTTCAGCTTACACCTTGCAGGGTTGGCCTCTGCCTGCTGGAGCGAGGTGCCACTCCATAACAGGTCCAATGACCCAGTGTGCTGCCATGAATGGAATGCCAATGGATGTAATATGCAGGGCAGCCTCCTGGACGGCGCAGGACACCTTTGGCTACGCCCCATTGGCTACAAGGCATCCTGCAACAGCAGCCTTCTAGGTAGGGGTTGTAGCTGTTGTTCTTGTGGATTTTGCAGATTCTTCATGACCTTGTTAAAATACATCACCTCTGGCGGTTATCTGGGATTCATAGAGCCGTAGATGGAGTCGCAAGTTTCGTTATCTGTCTGCTGCAGTTTCTTCTGAATGAATGTTTGAGGAAATGTTTAGACCCTTACTTGTCTGATCAACCCTAGGAGTGTTAATGCTCGGCTGACCAAATCCTGTTTTAATTTCAATAAACTGTGTGGATATTAAAATCTAAATCAGATTTAAACCCAACATGTCAACACTGTGTTGCCAATGGTATTTGTCTGTTTCTACATGTACATGAACTTTAGTGAGGTCCTATTCCTAATCTATAAGGTCCAGTTTCTTGATGGACCCTAATTCATTCCAAAGGTGTTCAAGAAGGTTGAGGTCAGGAATCTGAGCAGGTCAGTCAAGTTTCTCCACCACCTGCAGTCATGGAAGTGATTGGAACACCAGAACCCATTGATTTGGTACTGTGACCCAATACGTTTGGCAATATCGTGTATAAATACAAGTCTGTTACAAATATATGGTTTTATTTCCATATATTTAATATTATGAATACTCAGGATTTTTATGTGGAAATACATAAATAATAAAGGGTTCGATTTGTTTATTGACATCCTGGAGCCACTTTACACACACACACACACACACACACACACATATAACAAATAAAAACACTTTGGTTTGATAGTACAGACTTTATTTTACTGGTAGCTTTAATAAACAATATATATAATTATATTTATTGTGTTCATGAATCGTTTCCACTAAAATCTCTGAAGGGGAACTTTTCGTGGGAATGAACTCATAAAAATACATCGTCTCATCTGTGCTGGAAAGAAATATTTACAGATGTGCTTTTAGTTCCCTTTGCGACCCAAACGCCAGCAGCCCTTTTTAAACCCGGATCTCACCCTGGAAGACCGTGAGCGCAGCAGATCAAAAACTGACCTCTTGAATTAAAACTGGTTTTAGATTTTAACCAGCTTTCCCTCGGTTGATCCATTTCCGACATTCAGGCTAAAGAGCAGAACGGATCAGCTCAGAGGGATTAACCAGGGCTCTGATCATCTGAAGAACGTCTCTGTGGGCTGCAGAACTCTAAGCATAATGAGGAAACAAATGACAAATATTCTGCCAACAAAACACTTTGGTCTTCCAGAGGAAACTCTTTAATACTGAAACAGTTTCTCCTGTCTTTGCTACATTTCAGGTTCTGAGCAAACGAAAAGTGAACTGAGATCCAAACTGACTTCAGTATGAAACCAGATTATGAGCAAAGGAAATAAAAGCTGAGCAGGAGAGCAGGAAGTCCGGTCGGGAATCCGGTCCTGAATCCCAGTTTATTAGACATTTTTTGGCTTAAAAAGCTTCTTTGAAGCAGAAGTTTGTGCCGATTCCTCCAGTTCTCCGGCACCACTCTGGGATCCAGCTACAGGAGAACCATCTCTTCTTAACAGTTCCTCTCAGTAACAGGGATGTGCAAATAGGAAATAATCCACAGAAAGGTGAGTTAAAGCTACAGTCGGTGTCTGTACAGCAACGCTTAGCAGCCAGTTACCTCAGAGGAGAGTCCAAACTGCTCCAGAACCCATCCAGCTCACTTTGGCTTCAAAACAGTAACGAAACCTTTCAACATGGAAACACAGACATGTTCTGAACGTGTTTCTCCTGAAATATTCGTCTCCTTGATCCGTTATTCTAAAGCTTTGCTCCACATGATGTGGGCGGTCCACTCAGAACCATCTTGAAACAGATTGGACTCTCTGAGATGGTAACAAGGCCAGGAATAAAGCAGGTACAGAGAAGCAGCAAATCGGTCCAGAGGAAAGGAATAAAACGATTCTCTGTGCAAAGTCATGTCAGAATTCGGTCTCTCCGCTCCGGTTCTGTTCTGCACAGGAAATTAAAGACACTGATGTGAGAACAGCTTATATGGACTCTACATATGAACACGACACAGATGATCATCAGGTGCGGACCTCTGAACCCGACCCCCTGAAATGACGCGTTGAGGCACAGCGATGGATGGAAGTAGAAAACTGTACAATACTGTGAAAGTGCAAAAGCTGGAAGCAGAGGAAGAACCGGGCCTGGTTCTGGACTGCTGAAAGTTTTACAGTTCTACCGAGTCTCTGTGGGTCCTGCTGAGGCTCCACAGACTTCAGAACAAGACCGGCCAGATATTACCATCAATACCATCTGCTGGACGCTATGGTTCGTGACCCATCAGTATAAAAATGAAAACAAGGGGATGATGATGGTTCTGAACAGAACTGTGAATATGTGCAAAATCGCATTATGTTTGGGTTCAATTACAGACTTTTTACTCCATAAATCTCCAACAGGCCAGAATCTGGTTCTGTAACGATGCTCAGCTTTTAGTTTTACGCTGATTTTAACCTTCTGCAGGTTTCTGTTTGCATCCTTCCACCAAACTTCCCTGTTGTCATGGTTGTCATGGTAACAGTAAATCAACCACTGGACAGATAACAGAAGTCCTCAGGTCCAAGCTATGTTTGGATCCTCACATATTCAAAAACACACAACATATTCTTCATTATTAATAAAAACCTAAAACGAGATGCAGAAACAGTGATTGAAAAACTAAGTACACCCTCACTACTTCCACAGGATTTAAGGGGAAAATTGTGAGCCAGGATTTGCTGATCAGATGCATAAATTAACTGATCACCATCAGTGTGAAGACCTCTGGAACAGCAGCAGTTTGCTTCTCTGGAGCCTACAGGTTGGTGTTAACACTATGCCAGGATGGAAAGACATCAGCAATGATCCCGTCAACCTGGGAAGGGTTCATCTTCAGGTCATCTCCAAACTATCTGAAGTCCATCATCCTGCAGAAAGATAGATCATTCCCAAGAGGAAACCGTCTCAGGAGTGAACGTCCCAACAGATTCATCCCAAGGTCAGAGCGTGAAGCTCAGAGAAATAACCAAAAACCCCAAGAGCTCCATGTCAGACTCTACAGGCTTCAGTAAGCAGGCTAAAGGTCATGACACTGAACCAGTGTGGCTGTTTGGAAGGGTTATAGGACAAAGCCTCTTCTCTCTAAAAACAAGATGGCAGCAGGACCTTGGTTAGCAGAGCCACATCTGGATGAAGGAGAAGACTTCTTGGACAATGTCCTCCAGACCAGATACGTAGAGATGTTTGTCCATGATGGGCAGAACCATGTTTGGAGAAACCCAAACACAGCAGATCAGCACAAACACCTCTTCCCAACCAAACACGGTGGTGGTGGGATGATGATTTGGGCTTGTTTTGCAGCAACTGGGTTCCTTGCAGTCATCAAGTGGACCAAGTAGACCAAAGTATTCTGGAGTCAAATGTGAGGTCCAGCAGCTGAAGCTTGGTCCAAACTGAGTCATCGCCAAAACAATGATCCCAAACACAGCAGCTAATCTGCAACAGAATGTTTGAAAAAGAATCAAGGTGCACTGGCCTAGTCAAAGTCCAGACCTCTAGCTACCCCAAAATGGTGTGCTGGGACCTTTACAGGGCTAAAGGGAAACCTCAATGAACTGAAGCAACGTTGGAGAGAAGAGTGAAGCAAAGATGAAGTCAGGAAGAAAACCACTGCTGGAGTTAACGAAGCGGGTTCTCCAAGCTGCTGGATCGTGAACTGGACTCAGTGGTTCTCCAAGCTGCTGGATCGTGAACTGGACTCAGTGGTTCTCCAAGCTGCTGGATCGTGAACTGGACTCAGTGGTTCTCCAAGCTGCTGGATCATGAACTGGACTCAGTGGTTCTCCAAGCTGCTGGATTGTGAACTGGACTCAGGTTTTCACTCAGACCTTAACGGACCGAACTCTGTTTCCCTCTAAGCAGATATGTGGACCTTGAGACATTCTGTTCACCATGACTCTTCATGTTCATTCCACTCTATAGCGCCACCTGTTGACCAGGCTACACGGTTACCTCGCTGTGGAGGAAATGGACCTGATGAGGTTTTATGGGTAAACATTTCAAATTAAACGTTGTCATGGAAACCTGATCAATACATCTGAGCAGACGTCGGTCAGAGAGAACACAGCTGGGAGGAAGAACCAAGTCCACTATGTACATATAGACACATTATTAACACAAAGACCGGTTCTACTGACTGGGAGCCCCGGCCCAGAACAACTCCAACGTTTAACAAACCAACTACAAACAGAAGCTTCTCTGAAACCTTCAGAAACTCAGCTGCTCCAGTCTCTGCAGCTTCTGTTTGGAGTTGGGATGAAGACACTTCCAGCTGGATTTCCAAGAGAAACACCTTCAAACAGTTCCAACCTGAAAACCTCAACGTTCTGCTGACGTTTCTCCTAAATGTTCCTGAAGTGACTTCATAAACCATCTGCACCAACAGGCTGAAAATATTTCTGCATGTTCTTTTACGACAACTCAGAAAAAAAACCTGACTCCCGAGAAGAAGACATGGAACTGCAGAACCAGGATGGTCCGACTGGTTTAAATGGAGATTTGAGCTGAAGCAGAGGAGTCTTCAGAATGCTACTGCAGATGAGGTGAGTCCTGGACCGAGCCGGTTTCCTGCTTCTTCTTCATAAAAACCAGAAACCTCCCAGGACGTCTTTCTGCCCAGCGACACAACCAGCGTGTCAAGTCCACCCTCAGCTGGGTTCTGGAGGAAAATATGTGACGGGCCAACAGGTGGCGCTGATGAGCAGATCAGAACTGTCTCTCTAAATTCAGACCAGACGTCAGCTCACTGTCAGAGCAGAAACCAGGGCGAACTCAAGGTGACGTGTCTGTCTGCAGGAAGAGGCGGGGCTTACAGTGATGCTGGCAGCTGATTGGATAAAAAAATAAGGTGCGATGAGGGCTGCTGTTCCTCCTGCTGGTGGCTGTGGGCCCACAGTGACACATGGAGCTTTAGTGTCCAGGGTGGTGATGGGGGGTGAAGGTGGGGGGAGGAGACAGAGAAAGTGGGCGGGGCTGAGGACCAACGCCCCCTATGGGTGGAGAGTCCACCGTTGACTGAGAGACACTGAGGAGGATGGAAAACCAGGATGAGTTTTCAGGAATAACCGGATGTCAGGATGAGTGTCGCTGCTGAACCTCACCTGACGGTGTAGCTGCTGCTGCGATGGGTGGGGTCTGTTACCCCGGCAACAAAAAGCTTCTTCGGAGGTCCGTCTGAGTCCATCCCGCCTGAAAAACAAAAGGATGTTACTGACTATGACGCAAGGAAGCTGCCTCAGTTTTCCCAGTGGTTCAAACTGAACCTTCCCAAAGCGTTCCGATGGGAACGATGAGCTACCTTTCCTCTTCAGAGGCGTCAACACCGGCCATCTGACGGTGGCGCTGACCGCAGGTCTGTTGGACACCAACACAAACATCAGAGCACTGATTCAGACAGAAGCTTCCAGAATTAAACCGACTGTTTGTGTTCGTAAGAACCTGAACCTCCGGGTGGGACTCGGAGATGAGTTGGGTGTGACGCCGCTGTCCTGAGCTGGAAACCACTGCAGGAGACAAAACAGGAAGCACTGGTGGCGTTAAACCGGATCTGGATTCAGTGTAAACAATTCTGGGTTTAAACCCAAACATCTGATTCAGTATATATTAATCTAGATCCTCTAATCTGGATTTGGTTTTCAGGATGTAATTCAGTGAATCTGGTTTAAATCAGCCCTGATCTGGATCGATAACTGAACATTAAAATCTCCTTGGATGTAGAAACCGTCACATGGCAAACTCTTCAACAACGTGAGAATGGTTTGTTGAATCAAATTTAACTCAATATCCTCAAACACGATTTTAATCAAACTGATCTGGATTACTTATATGAAATGTCCGAAATAGATTTACACTCAGTTTAAACCCTTTCATTTGAGCAGTTTTCAGTACTATAATCCTGATTATCAAGACCAGATTCATTTAAAACCTAATCTGGATAGATTCAATCATTGTGTTTTCACAGTGTAATCTGGATTATTTCTGAACTCTTAAATCCCGCTCAAATTAAAACCCAACTTTGACTAAACTTGAATTCTTGTGAAATAGATCTGGATGGAGCCAATGTGCTGTAACCTGATCTCAGATCAGCTTAACTGCTCTGGATTCAGTGTAAACTCTGGAGCCTTCTTCAGCTCCAAATATCCTGACAGGAAACAACATCTACCTTCAAAATAAGGGCGGAGGAACTTACCATTGAGGTGTGGTCATGCCACTGACTGACTGGAGGAGCTGGAGTCAGACTGGAAGGACTGGGAGGCAGAAGCAGAGCAGTGGTGAGTCTGTGCAGGGTAAACGTCTCTGACTGCAGGACAGTTGTGTTTCTGTGTTACCTGAGTCTGTGCATGTTTCCTCGGAGCATCATCTCCATGTTCTCGTCCTGTTTCAAACACAAAGGTCACTCAGTGAATCCCAGCTCCCCCATCAAACCTTAGATGGGATTTATGAGAAAACCACAGGAAACCGGCCTGACTCACCGGCCTCTTGTGATCGAGTCTATCTCCGCTCAGGGAGAAAGGAGACAAGGGGACGATCTGAGGGAGGAAACAGAAGGACAGACTGAAAGAGGAGGACAGAGATGGTTAGCAGCTGTCTTCTGCTCTAATTATTCCCCCTCCAACAGAGAAATTCTCAATTCTAGACAGAAAAAAACTGCTGAGGAAGTTTCACTGGATTAAATCGGCCTTTGGTTCTGTGTGCTGCCATCTAGTGCATGCATATCATGACTGCAGCATTAAAAACCATGTCAGACTTCGTCAGGACTCACAGCTGCTTGCAGCAGGTCACTTTGGTACAGAGAAACCTTTTACGCTGAAATGTTCTGATCTGATCAGACAAAAATCTGAACATTGGTAGCTTGAGGTCTGGACCAGACCAGCAGCCTCAAGATTGTCTTTGGAAACTAGCTGCTGGTTAGAATCCTGCTGAAGTCGGAACATGTACAAACTTAAATAAAATAAGGCGAAGAGTTGAAATGATCTTTAAGGATGTTTCTCCTCAGATGTTGTCAGTCCGGGTTCTCCTCCTTAGAGCTTTAGGGATGTTGTGGTCCAGCCTCTCAGGAGGTCGGTCCATGCCTGATGAGTTTGTTTTTCTGTCCAGGTGTAAAATCTCTGATCAGATGGTGGATCAACATTTCCTTCGGCTGTGGTTGTAATGCGGCACCAAACCATGACCGTACTTCCTCCGTGCTTTAACTCGCACTTTTCAACTTGCCTCTGTAGTGATTCCAGTTCTAAGGATGGTTCTGGTGTAACCCGGACCTCCTCAACCTGTTTGTCTGGTTTCCATCCATAGAGAACTCACCAGGGTCTATCTGATGCTGCAATATGGAGAGTTGACAACTCCTAACCTGCTGTCTGTTCAGAGGAGACTCCCATGGTTACCCACCTGTGATGGGTTGATGGACACGCTGCTGCGCCTGTACCGGGCCGAGGACACGGGACTGAAGACGGTCATCCCATCGCTGAGAGACAGGAAGACAGATGTTAGTTTTCTCACCTGAAGACACCTGAGAAATGTTCGTCCAGAAGCATTTCCAGCAGCTCAGACTTCCTGTTCAGTCTGAAGAAACACTGATCATCTTCATGTTTGGATGATGAGATCTTTTTCCATTTCCGCATAAATATTCAAAGCTTAAAGTAAGAAACTACGGAACAATAATTCACCTGCTGTTTATATTTTAATATTTGTTTTACACGAACCGACACGATGACCATGAGATTAACATGGGATTAAATTACTGCACTTTGAGGTAGACTTAGTGCTTGTTTTAGTTAGTCCTAATTCTATTTCTGATGTCCATCTGACTCTCACAGAGGCTTCCTGCCCAGGGCATCCTTCTGCATGGGGGCGGCACTGGCCCCAGACAACAGGTCCTCAGCTGCACCATGAATTCCTGCTGCCTGCCAGTGGGAAGTGGGCTTCCTCTGTGTTGTGCAGAGTGTAATCACTGTATGAACATATGACCAGGTTGGAAATGATGCTGATTTGCAGGCACTGACTTGGTGATAACTCCATGTGATCATCTCCAGTTTAACATTTAAAGGTGTTATAGAGATCAAACCTGAGCAGCAGCTCTGCAAAACACCGTTTCTGAGTTTTTTAAACTTTTCTTCTATTTTAAACGCAAAAAGGATCACTTTTAAAGCTTTTCCTGAGATGGGTCAAACACTGACTGAATTATAAATTCATATTTATTGTGATTTATGACGGGCAGAAAAGGAAGGGCTCACCCAGAGCACCATTATGTTACGACTCCAACTGCTCACATGGACTCACTTCATCCTTCAGAGGATCTGAGATTAGACTCTGCAGATGTGGACAAACTCTTCTTCTCCCAGTAAGCTCTGCTTTCTAACCAGCAGGCATGGCCCAGTATGAGTCTGACAGGGTGATGACCTCGAGTATTAAGACAAACACACGATCCACAAAGCAACATTTGTTCCAACCGTTGCTAAAATAAAAGTCATCCTAACACTTCTAACATTTATTTAACTGTTAGTAGATAGGCAACATAGAAAATCTTAGTTTTGATTAACTGTGCTTTTTACACAGTTTTTCAGTTCCAGTATTAGCACAGGGCTGTATGAGTAAATACTTGGATTGCAATAAATATTAGCTGATATATAAATCCCATTCTGAGTAGAGTAAACCTACTTCAGAAAGACATGAACACTGCCGAGTTAAGCGTTGGATTGTTGCAGTTCATATTGTCATGCTATATTCACTATCATTACTGCATATGGATTGGTGCATTTCTGTATTAGTTGGTTAATAAGGCGAGCTTTGGGCTCTGGTAGAACCTGCAAACTGTAATCTAACAGAGTTACATGAAAATCAGTGATGGAGTCTCTAGTTCATGTTCTACAACAAGAAATATTTCCAAAACAGACAAGTTTGTTCTTCTTGAAAGTGATGGAAAAGACTAGCAGCATTATTTCAGCCAGCTGAGCGACAGTCCACAGCAACAGGAGGGGGAGGAGCAGCAGCGTGCTTCTTTATGCTCCATACAGTCGGTCAAATCTTTCTCTGTCACCTCATTAAAAGAACTTTAAGCTGTGAGAATGTATAAATGTTTAAATCTCAGCCTGTTCTCATTAAAAAGACTAAAGTCACAACATGAGTTGTTATGAGGCAGAATCATTAAAGTTCCAAAGCATTTATTTGTCGTTTTATTGTGAAGTGAAACAGCAGCATGCTAAATTTTATATATTTGTTGATTAAAATACTTAAAAACAGGACAGCAGGAAAAAGGTGAAAAATGTAAAAAGCAATGCTTTTAAAATTTTTAATTTTTACTGAAAATCTCCTGAAAATATTGACTTTAATATTGAAACTTTTTTATATTAAAATAAGACGTTTAAGTTTTTTAAAAATCCTACATTTTACAATTTTTATCAGGAGTCGGTGCTTCCTGCGTGGATGTAATACCACTCACCTGACGTTGGTAATCATGGGGGCGCTGTTTGATCTCCGAAGAGCCCCGCCTCCTGCGCCTGCGCATTGGTCCACTTCCATCCGTTCCATCCCTCGGCGCGCAGGCCCAGCGGTAGCGGCGGGGTAAGCCGTCCTCCGACGCTCCTACGGCGGGTAGGGGCTATACTGTAGCCCGATGGAAGCCCGACCTGCAGGCCTCACTGGCAGCAGAGTCAGAGCCGCCTCAGCAGCGGACTGAACACCGGAGCTGCTGTTGCTTTATCGCATTTTCCATCGCAAAAACTCTCCCGATCTGAATGGGAATGCGGACCTGAACGACATTTATCCTCACAGATACGATCCAGCTGCTGCTCCGAATAAACAGAAATACGCCGAACCGAGGTAAAATATTTAAACAGCGAAGATTAAGTTTGGTTACCGGATAAAGTTCACCTCCAGGGGCCTGTTTGCTTCTTGCGGGGTCCCTTTAAACCCACACGGCACTTTGAGGATTAGCTCTTGAGCTAACTTGTTTTTGCAGTAAAACCTCCAACCACAGACCCAAATTCTGTTAAACAGCTGTCCAAACCGTCCGAACCCGGACTGGTCCAGCAGAACACGGAAAGAATGGTCCGTACAGTTGCCTCAAACACGGAGTGGACTCCCCTAAAGAGCCGGGAAACCGGAGAAAAATAACAGTTTGGAAGATTTTTAACACATATAGTCCTTCACCAAATACAGGTAGTTCTATAGGTGACGAAACAGCGCCGCTCTGTGGCCGCTGGCAGAACTGCAGCGCGGTTAACAATCAGGATAACGACTGAAAGAGACTCACCGGTCTGAAAACACCATAAATTCATTAAAACAGACAAATGTGAAGAATGTTGTCGATAAATATCTAAAAAGATCTTCAAGTGATCTGACTGCAGAAACTCTGACACCGACTATATTTTAACTATATGCACCATAGTTTATTTTTATTCTGGTAAATGTGCTATAAAACAGGTTTTATTGGTATAGAAGAATATTCCTTCAGATCAATGTCAGTAAAAACATCTCCACGGTGTCTTAATAGTCTTCCTTCAGTTCAAAGATATGTGTATAATAAATCAGAAGTTGTTCATCAGTCGGTCAGTAAGAATTTATGGCTTTTCATCAAATCAAACATGAAACAAACACTTTGAAGGAACAAGAAACCAACATTCAAGCAACTGGAATGAGGTGGGATTTTCTGAGTCATCTGCTCCCGTCAGGAAAACTGGGCTCATCCCTGCAGTGAACTTATGCAGCAGGAATGTTGTTGGGAGTCCCTAAATGCCTCCATCTGGGCCGGGTTGTCATCTAAAAACTACTGAAACAAGACACTGAGAGCCTTTAACTCCTTCAGCACCTGAGCATGGAACCAGAACCACAGCTAAAACCCAACATGTGAATCAAATGCTGCTGGAAACTGCTCTGTAGCGTTTATTGAAATTAATACAACATATTTCACCAGTGTTCTCCTGTTGGACTCGGCACCGGGTCATGTCATGTATATGTTTCCTGATTTCTGTACGATTTGTTTTCTATGAATAAAAACTATTAAGATCAACCTCCCAGCGTCCAGTACATTTTATCAGTTGATGTTCTGAAGTGTTCCTGTTGTTCTGGACGTTTCCAGAACCCGTAGTTCTGAATGGTCGGCCCAGGCTGCTTTTCCTCACTCTCTTCCTGTGCTGACAGTAGCTGGTTCCCGCAGAATAATTCTGAAGGACTTGGAGATACTGCTTCAGGTCAGTGAAACGTTGTTTAAATGCAGTGTGAAAACCTGGTCTACCTATGACCCATTTCCTCTGAACCAGCACCAAACACCGCATCCATACATCTCCCTGGAGTCTTGTGTTACTTGACGGTTTATCCCAGATGAAGCTGTTTTGGGTCACAGTTTGGACTCCATGCAGCGGTTCTCAGCTGGACGGGCCTCGCTGGGAGCTGCTCCCGTCTGTACGTTCATGTCGACTCTAGGGAGGCCTGTTCTGTTTTTTTGGCCAGAACCATCACACTGGACGCCACATCATACTGTTTGCAGATGATTCTGTCATCGTGACGCTTCTAACAAGTGGAAACAAGGAACATGGCCTGGTAGTTAATGGCTTTAAAATGGTGCGAAGATCCTTTAAAACATAAAGAAATGTGCCCCGGCTGGATCATTTCAGCAAGGATCATCAACCAAACAGTGGAGCTGGTGCCACGTTATAAAGACCTGGGAGTACTTAGTGATGATACGTGAGCTTGGGCCCTCAGGTAGAACCAGTGTATGCACCTTTATTTTTTCTAACATCATTCCTGTTTTAATGAAAGTGTTTTATTGACTCCATTCTTACCTTTTCTCTGTTGGCTCAGGTCAGTTTCAGTCAGGAATACGAACAGCTTGCATCCGTCTGTCTGACCTCTAGAAAGCTACGATTATTATATCTGACCCCGGCCATCCACTGTGGGCTGGATGGAGATCTAGAAGTCCACTCTGTAAACCCCACAGACTGAGGAGATCCTTCACTGCTGCTGCTGTCAGACTCATCAAGTCCAGCATGGGAGGACTGCTGTAGATGAGGTTGGTTGAGTTTTCTCTGTATCTGCAGCAAAGTGGCCTTCAGGGACAAAAAAGGCTAACTGACGTGAACGGAACCTGTTACAGCCGGTGCTGGTCGGGGAACTAGGAGGAAGACTAGCTCTTTGTTGGTTCCTGACGATGAAGGCCCTGCAGCTGAGGTTCACCCAGCAGATATCACACAGCTCTGCTCTGACTCATCAGAAAGACCTGGAAGACTTGTTTAGTTATTTCTTCAAAACTTTCAGGTTATTTTTAAATTCATGCAAAGATGGAAAATATTCCACGTTGGTGAATTGAGACCTGAGCTTTGACCCATTCTAGCATCAGGCTAAGCTACAGGAACCTGGACAGATGTTGAGGAGGATTTAAATACAGTGAAACATATAAGGAGGCTGTTTGGGTTTCCAGAGGTTAGAATGTTCTGGATTCTTTCACATTTCTGGGTTGAATAAGCTTGGAGTTATAGCAGTTTATTACAAGGATCTGGACCCAAACTCCTGTCCCGGTTCCCTCCATCCAACCATTCAAGCTCCTGCAGCAGGAGGTCCAACAGAGACATGTCTGTGGGCGGAGGGCTGAGGAAGAGGAGGAGCAGGGAAGCTCCTGCCTCCTTCCAGGCCCTCTTCAACAACTTCCACAACACTTCAAGCAAACTTAACCCAAAGTTTCCGTGAAATAAAAAGTGCGAAGCTTAGCGAGGTAAAAACACGCAGCGGATCCCCGCGGGGCTGAGGGCGCCGCGGAAGGAAGGACGGCGGCATGTCGGGGAGATCCGGAGCCGTCTGGATGTGACTGCTAGGTGGGTTAAAGCTCCGGAGGTTTCCCCGCTGCTGGTAAACAACATGCGGCCGGGGAGAAGGGACTGGAGGCGGGGGTCAGGAGCAGACACACCCCGGAGGGTCTGGAGGTTAAATCCGGCTGGGCTGATAGATAGATAGATAGATAGATAGATAGATAGATAGATAGATAGATAGATAGATAGATAGATAGATAGATAGATAGATAGATAGATAGATAGATAGATAGATAGATAGATAGATAGATAGATA
>JAHUTJ010017793.1:0-19463 GCA_036250325.1 Characodon lateralis | reverse complement strand
TCCGACTGCACTGTTCAATTGTTAGGATTAATTGGAATGTATGTACCTGACTGTTGTGAAGTGCCTTGAGACAACATGTGTTGTGAATTGGCGCTATATAAATAAAACTGAATTGAATTGAAATCAATTTTCTCACCAGGATTCAATCAACTCTGCAGACCTGGTAACAAGTCATTTAATTGATTCAGATATGTTGGGGCAGGGATGCACGTAAAAATTGCAGGATAGTAGCAGGTAGACTGGAGTAGGAGACCCCTGATGTAGATGCTCTGACACTGACCTGAATACCTCAGACATGTTACAACATGTACAACCCTTTTAATGGCAGCAACATTCCCTGATGGCAGTGCTCTCCTTTAGCTAGAGGCCATGTTATAAAGCCGCACATTTTCATGTAGGTTATGTAACATATATATATATATATATATATTTACAAGTTTATTAATACATGTGATACAAAGATAAAAATAAAAAATGAATCACTTTTTTAGAATATGCAGGGCGCCATAAGTTCCTGGCACATCTTCAAGGTGCAAGGAGAGGGACAAAGATCTGGTTAGGTAAAGACTCCAGAAACCTTTGAAATACTAGGAAACAACTTTATTAGCAGACCAATGTGTTTTGGCTTGTCTGCTAATAAAGTTATTTCCTAGTTTTTCAAGTGTTGCTGGAATCTTCACATTATTTTTTTCCAAAACCATGCATCCATTTTTTCAAAGCTGCTTATCCTTGCAGCATTGCAGTGGAGTTGGAGATCTCTAATCGTCACTGGGAAGGAGGTGTGGTACACCCATGGCAGATCACCCAGCCATCACAGGACAATATAGTTACAGAACAATGTATACACATGCACACTAAGAACAATTTACAGTGGAAAACTAACCTTCAATCTCCAGCCCCAACTAATGAAAATTTAAACTAACTGAAGATGTCAGAACAGGTTTTACTGTAGGTTAGATATGGACAACTCAACCTGAATTAGCCTACAATCTTGCAGCCCAAGCCTCTTTTAGTTTTATTTTGCACGCATCAGAACAGCTGTCAACTCATCACCCAGGGTGGATTTACTTCGATTGCCAAGGTTTGGCCCCACAGAAAGCATAAACCTTTAAGAAAAGATGGATTACTTTAATAGTAGAGATTCATGCTGTGGAGACATTTCAACAGAAACTTGTCAAGAAATATTACTGATATTAATTAAATAAACTGCAGATAGAAGACCAAGGAGAATTTTAGAAAGTTACACACAGTTGATGGCATCTTATAAATAAAAATCAGATTTACTTTGTTTGAAAAAAGAAGTCAGTTTTTTTAACTGTCCTCCGTAAACCACTTGACAAAATCTGGGGTGATTTTTACCTCATTTACTCTGAAAGTTAACAAATTTTCAGCTGATTGGAAATAAGGTGATAGAAATAAGTACTGAGTACAATCTCTCCAAGCCAAACTAGAGATGCACTCATTTGCAGTTACAGACTGGTACTGGTAAAACTTTTAACAGCTGATTCAGATTTTTTCTTAAGTATTACAAGAGGAAAAGATACAAGAACAGTATTTAAAATATTTTTTCTAGCCCTCCTGCCATGAGTGGTCATTATTAAATATACATTAAGAGCAAAGCTTGTCACACCCTGTGTGGAGTTTTATTAATATTTTAAGACAAAACCAAACTGAAAACAGGGATGATATTTTAAACTGTGTTTAGCATTAAATATTTGCAGTTATTATAAAATGGTCCTTTATTGGTTCCTCAAATGGGAAATTCAGGTGTTACAGCAGCACAAACAAGTAATAAAAATGTAATAAAATATCATAAATAAGACTAAGAATAGCACTAAATTAGTGTGGTGGCTAGCATTTCTTTTAACAGCTGGCATAACTCTGAGATATCCAAAATGCTTTGCTGTATATTGTTTCGCCTTCCTGTTTTTTGCTTTAAGGCTTGTTCCCTCGAAGCCTAAATAAATAGCAAAAATATTGTAGTGTAGAGGTTTGATGTCGATGAAACAGTAGCGGGATCTGGAACTTTCAAAATAAATCACATTAACCTACTTCCCACACAGCCAGGAAAAGGGGTAACAGCGGACTTCCCGTGATGTCACTGTCCACATAAAAAAAAAAGCTTTTGATACATCCTGTCTCTTCCATGCGGGTCCCCAGTGGAACTGGACGGAGGGACACAGCGCGCTATTATCTCTTTGCTGGCAGACAGACATAACACTTCAAAATGGATCCAAGAGTGTCATAAGACCACGCGATCATATACACTAAGTTAAGTAGGAATGAATTGCTGTTTGTGTATCCGGTATTCATTCATGAACGGGGGTAATTAAGGTACAAGCGTTGCTTGACTTTTTCTCTGAGGTCTACAGAAGCAAACTGTGTCCAGAGAGTTCCCAGCAGAGACCCTGTCTCTACAATGCCGAGTGGAGCAGTTTTCCTGGTCTGAAGGAAGGACAACGGGACCGCATCACCGTGGCTACAGCAGTAACATGCAGTTTGGCCAGCCGACAAAGAGAGCCGCCCCACCCCACAGCTATGGAGGTTAGCTGCAGCTAACCCTTTGTTCACTGTGGAAGCTTTCTTCAAACTTCGTCACCCTGGATAACTTTTTCTCAGCACGGTTCACCTTAGAGGTTAGGTTTGGGCAGAGTGAAGTAATTTAGAATTAAATAATCTAAACATTTTTTCATTTTATTGGGCTGATATTCATAGGACAACCCTTAACAGACCGAAATGTTATTTAATAAATATTAAAGTATTAATATTAAAAATTTAATTATATATGCATATTCATAATTACAACATTCTTGGCGTCCCTGGGTGGGCATTATTATGAACAGCGTCCACTGTATATGAGAAGGAATTGTCATAGTTTTACGGACAGATTTGACCCACATGCAGTAAGCATTCTGGAGAAAGATAAGGTTTGAACAATTTTATTTACAGGCAACGTGGAACTGGAACCAGGAAACCAACTGCAAGGTAAGTAGAGCTGGTAAGTAAAAGTGAATCTTAGAGTGTATCTTTTACTAAATAACAAATCTATCTTACTAGGGATGAGGAGTGATCCGCCAGGAGGGGGCTGCACACAAATGAGACTGGAGCTGGTGGGTACTTGACACAAGTTGTTGGGCACTGAGGTTCTGGTGGTGGTTCTGCAGTGATGGAGGGTGGACAGGGTTCACTTGAGGAGGTCCGTGGTTGATCCAGACAGGAAGCTGCCAGCCAGTTGTTGGTAGACAAAGTGAGCAGGAAGCCTTGCTCTTAATCCACAAGGTTGGAGATCTTTCTCCAGAAGTCAAAAATCCAAAACAGCAAACAATGCTGAAGGCAAAGTCAGGTTCGGGTATACAACCTGCGAAGGAGCACATACAAAGTTACATAGGGCAAAGAACAAAGCAAGAATTACTTGTGGCTTGAGCTTATACCACTGAGGGCAACACTCTGGTGATGAATTGCTGGCAGCCTCCGTCTTAAATACCCTCCAAGGATGATTAAGGAAATAGGGAACACCTGTCACCTCTCCTCACGGTCTCCAGTGCTACCTAGAGGCTAAGCACAGTGAACAACACCAGAAAACAGACACAGCACTCAGGTCCTGACAGGAATAAACCACAATTGCCCATTATTGATGCACCAAGTGATGAGCTTAAAACCAGCTGTCACTGGTCACAATAGGACTCAAAACATCAGAGTTCTAACATCAGATGTCACTGATTATATTTAAGAGAACAATATAACTTGTGACATTCCTGGAGTTCACAATTTTAGACTTTTGTCAAAATTAATAACTCCAACAATATCTCCGTCCTAGTAACAATCAATTCTGCTACATAGGCAAAATTTTAGATGTTCTGACTCAGTCTGGTTTCTTCTGTGTAAGCAATAACTTGAGACTTGGTTTAACTTCAGTTAACCTCACTGTCCAGACAGTTGCTGCACATCTGGATCCAGAGGCTGTTGTGTGTGAGACCACAATTTGAAACTGAATTAACTTTGCAGTTAATTTAGTATNTAGGCAAAATTTTAGATGTTCTGACTCAGTCTGGTTTCTTCTGTGTAAGCAATAACTTGAGACTTGGTTTAACTTCAGTTAACCTCACTGTCCAGACAGTTGCTGCACATCTGTATCCAGAGGCTGTTTTGTGTGAGACCACAATTTGAAACTGAATTAACTTTGCAGTTAATTTAGTATCTAACCTGATTTTTGATGCATGTATCCATTCAGGAACTTTAGCTTGTTTTATGTTTTGAAATAACAGGATTTATTGCCTGATTAAATCCCAAATTTAATCTAATCACTAGTCCCTGCCATATAGGGGGTTGAAGAATGCTAAAATCCCAAAAATATCCCTAGAGAAAGGAGTAGCATTGTAACAGAGCATAGTGTTGTCACAGGTTGAATGTTCAACTTGTGCACCCATTTTACACTCATACAAATGTTTCCAATCTATGTATAGTCAAAGATACATGTATAGCTGGACATACATTCGTTAGATGTTGTTGCTTTTAGCAATATTCTCATAACTTTGTTGTTGTTTTGTAGTGTCTACCGGAATGATGGAATCACACTCCATTATGAATTCAGCAGACATGGAGATGCAAAAGGTTGTTGTTGCTGACCTCATCCGTTTGTCTCCAGATGAGCGGGATGTTTTAAATTAGTTTGACCATGTGATGAGAGGATCCAAGATTTGGTAAACTTCATTAAGTATCCAACTAGAGATGCTCTGATTTCAGATGTTCTTTATGAGCTTACCTTGTTTTATCAACTGAAAGCACAACTAGAAGCTCAAAGATATTTTCAGTTACAGACTGACCATCAGATGGCTCTTCAAAGAGAGAATGCTGCAAAGCTTGAACTCTCAAGAGCTGAGGAGAGGACAGAGAAAGCTGAAGCAGAGTATGATGATCTCAAGGCTCAAGCTCTCAGGAAAGCTTCATCCCAAAAGGGGGGACAGACCCCCACCTCTCAGGTACCTGATTTACATTTTCACTCACAGCAGCCACAGCAGGAGGCAGACTCAGACAACAGGCATCCAGTGCCTACAGAGTCTCCCCTTCCTAAACTTAGTCAAAGTGTTCAGCTTACTTCCACAGATCTCTCCAGTGGTGTCCTGCCAAATCCCATTGCAGTAACTAACCACCAAGATGACCGAGTGCCGGACTCAGCATGCACAAGTGGTCCAATTGGGTGGAAGGAGCAGCCTTCCAGCCAGATCTGCACCCCTCTCCCTTCTGACTCTGTGTCGACCCCTAGGGGCCAGGAGAGAAGCACATGGTTCTCAAGTGACTCAATCCAACCTGACCCACCACCACTTGCATGAGTCCATTCATTAGAAAGCTCTCATTTAAATCATGAGAAAACTTGTTTTCTTCCCCAGAGGTTAGATCATGATCTTCCACCATCTCATGAACCTAACCAGCTTGACTTCTCAGATGGACATGGTCCACCTCGGGAGCATGGTGTCCGTTTTAAGCAGCTTAAATTCCTTGCTAAGGACATAAAAGTTTTTGATCCAGGTAGCCAGGAGTCAAATATTGATGCTTACCTGCTTGAGGTTAAACATTGTCTTCTTGACTTGTGTTTTCCTTCTTCTCGGGAGAACCTGAGGCTTATTTGAAAAACAACAGCTAAGAGTGTTCATGTGTTCATAAAAAGTCTTCCTCCAGAAATTAGTGACAGTTATCCAGCTCCCTGCTAGGCTCTTAGAGAGGAGTACAATGTTTACAGAGATGAAGCCGCTGCCACTATTGATGCTTTGACAGTTTTGCAAAAAGAGGATGAACCTCCCAGAGAATATTTCCACCGTTTGAAGACTGCTTACTTTCAGGGATGTTATGTTCCAGGTCTTGAAGAAGACCACACTTTTAAGTCTTTGTTTCTTCACAACCTCCACGTAAGCGAGCAGTATGACGTGACCATGCGTTGAATAACAGAGGTTCTCTCCATGCAGGAGATTCGTAGCTATGCACAAGTTGTGTGTCAAACCAGTGTCCGTTCAGACAGAGCAGGAATAGGCAAAGTTAGAGTGTTAAACATTCAAACTGAGAACAGGCCTAAGAAGAAGTGCAAAGTAATTCCCCAAGTGATGCAACAGAACCAGGGGGTGGTAACTGGCGCCAGCCAAAACCCGAGCTGCGAGTTAACAGACAAACACCTTTTCACAGTGCAACATCGAACTGTAAGGTTGGTGGTAAACAATGGAGCCACTCCAAAGATGTCATCACAAAGGAGGAGTTTGAGATGATCTGCAGGTGCATTATAACTGAGGTAACGGCGTTCCTAAAAGACATTGCAACCCGTTGCAGTCCAGAATCAACCCTGTAAAAGCTATCAAACAAGGTATGAAGATGGTAAATAATTTCTCTCACCCTATATTCTGTTTTAATCTTTTTCTCTCTCATGGTTCTGAACTTGAGAAATTATTAAGGTTTTAGAAGCAGTATTATGATGGTGTGAAAATTATTACAGGATTTTTCTTAAATAAAAAAACAACAACATTTTATTAGTGTTAGTCTCTGCCCAAGCCTGCCTTGCTCCTGTCCAAACCCTAACCTCTGAACCAAAATTAACTGTTGAACTCTGCCTACCTACAGGAACCCAGTGACTCCTTTCACATGGCTGAGGACTGACGGTTAGCCCCAAAGACTGTGAATTTCATCTCATTCTTCGGAACTAAAGGGTGGATGTTGGAACCACAGCCATGGGGACAACATGAATGGCCAGTATGAGCTCTTCTGGAATTTCAAAATAAACCACGTAAACCTACTTCCCGCAGAGCCAGGAAAAACGGTTCAGCGGACTTCCCGTGATGTCACTGTCCAAATAAAAACACTGCTTTTGCTACATCCTGTATCTTCCACGCGGGTCCCCAGCAGAACTGGACGGAGGGACACAGCGCGCTAATGTCTCTGCTGGCAAACAGACATAACTCTTTTTTGGTTTTGTTTGTGTTGAAACTCAGCTATCTTAGTGCTAGCAGATTATCTGTTCAGCACATGTGCTCAGTTTGTGTTCTGTGTTTGTGTTTTTTTTAAAAGTTAAGACACATTTTATTTAAAGGGTGATTTTAAACACAGAAGATCGACCACAACGCGCTGTCCGCGCTTATGCATTTTAACCCTTTTATTAATGGTATTTTAAAGGTATGTGTTTGATTCTGATGATAAGCTATAAGCTTCTTTTGTTAGCTTTAACTGCTAACAGCTAAGAACACATGCTTGCCTGCTAAAGATCATTTACCCAAAAAAGTTGTTGATTTTCAATCTAGTAAAATAATATTTTCCTAAATATTATTTTACTAAACATGAAAACTAAGTAAACACCATTCAGCCACATTTTTCCAGAAAGATTTGGTTCTTTTTCAAAATAATATTTCCTTAAATATTATTTTACTATTTCCTTCATAATAATTCTTAAAATATTATTTTAATAAATAAAGGCAGATAATTAAACACCGTTGAGAATTGGTCATCCAGAGGTTGGTTTTATTCAGCATATCATTCTTTAAAATATTATTTTATTAAAATAATATTTTATCTTTATTATTATATATTATATTATATTATTATATTTTTATCTTTATTATTTATATTTTATTTTATCTTGCATTGTGAATGGTTGTCTAAAGGTATGCCAATTATTACCTAAGTTAGTTCCAAGACTAACTTAACTTCATTTCCAGATTCTTCAAGATAATCCTTGGTTCTCAAACATAAATAACATTGCATGGTAATGTTGCATCACTCTTTCGGTCATGGCTCTCAATCATCTTTCACCAACTTCAACTTGTTTATATTGTACATAGTCTACTAGTCTTCCTTATTCTTTAATTTTGCTTAGTAGTTTAGTTGGACTTTTTAGCATAGTAAAGAGTTTGTTGATTGAAATATGTTTGACTTTGAGTTGACTTATTTTTGTTAATAAATTCTTGTATTTTAAGAAATTGTGTGAATTCATTCCATGTGTGCAGTTTTGCTGTTCAATAATGTCAGAGCTTGGCTCATCCCTTTCAATTTTGTCCTAATACCACCACCTTATTGGGCTGGTATTCACAGGACAACCCTTAACAGACCGAAATTGTATTTAATAAATATTGAAGTATTAATATAAAAATGTAAATAATATATTCATATTCATAATTACAACAGAGGTTTAGTCCTCAATGCAGCAGTCCTGGGTACGTGTCCCGGCCCTGGTGACATTTGCCGCATGTCTTCCCTTGTCTTTCCACCCCCATTTCCTGTCTAACTACTGTCAAAAAATACTGGTAAAAATAAAGGCCACTACCGCCACAAAAAAAGAAATGTTTTGTATTGGTCTGATGTAATATTCTAATCTTTGTTGTGATTATGAATATGAACATATTATGTAATATTCAATATTAGTACTTTAATATTTTAATAAATAATATTTCGGTCTGTTAAGGGTTGTCCTGCGAATACCAGCCCAATAAGGCGATGGTATTAGGACAAAATAGAAAGGGTTGAGCCAAGCTTTGCCATTATTGAACAGCAAAACTCTGCACACACACAGAATGAATTCACACAATTTCTTAAAATTTTAAAGAATTTTATTAATTTATTAACTATTTACTATGCTAAAACAACCCAACTAAACTACCATGCAGAATGAAAGAATAAGGAAGACTAATGGGCTATGTACAGTATAAACAAGTTGATCAAAGATGGTTGAAAGTCATGACCGAAAGAGTGATGCAACATTACCATGCAATGTTATTTATGTTTGAGAACCAAGGATTATCTTGAAGAATCTGGAAATGAAGTTAAGTTAGTCTTGGAACTAACTCACGCAATAATTGGTATACCTTTAGACAACCATTCACAATACAAGATCAGATAAAATATAATTTTAATTAAATACATTTTTTAATAATAATTTGCTGAATAAAACCAACGTACTGGATGACTAATTCTCAACGGTGTTTAATTAGCTGCCTTTATTTATTAAAATAATATTTATTTTTATACTAAATAATAATTATTATTTTGAAGAAGAATCAAACCTTTTGGATAAATGGGTCTTAATGGTGTTTAATTAGTTATCACGTTTAGTAAAATAATATTTAAGAAAATATTACTCCCTAGACTGGAAACTAACAACCTTTCTGAGTAAATTATCTTCAGCCGACTCATAAAGTGGGTGAGCACGTGTTCTTAGCCATTAGGAGTTGGAGCAAACAAAGGAAGCTAATAGCTGGCTACCAGAATCAACCACATACCTTTAAAATACCACTGATAAAAAAAGGTTGAAATGCATAAGCGTGGACGGTGCATTACAGCCGATTTGTTTTTAAAAACCATCCTTTAAATAAAGTTTATCTTAACTTTAAAAGCACAGCACAGAACACATCCTTAACTGAGTGCTAGTCTGCTAGCATTTATTGTAGCTGTTTTTCAACACAAACAAAAACAAACGTCATTAAATTAACATTATTTAGCTTAAACTGATATTCTCTGCCCAAATACTACATCTTTTGTGAACCGTGCTGAGGGGACATTGTCATGGGCATTGATGAAACATCCATGTGTGGGTAAACAAAGGGTTAACTTACAGCTAACCTCCGTAGCTTTTGGGTGGGGTGTACAACAAAGGGACAGCTCCTTGAGTGGCGGGGTAGCTCTCGCTACCTGGAAATGCATGCAGGAAGGCGTGCGATGCAGTCCCGGCCTCCTTTTCCAGGCCGTGTGGGGAAATCCACTTCCATTAGGGCTGCTTCTGGAGGCCACAGGAGAAAAGTCAAGTCAAACTTGTCTCTTTACACCCTTTATATGAATGAATGCGGGATACTTGAACAGTAAATGATTACTTAACTTTGTTGCATGTGATTGTAGTCACTCTGGATCCAAGTTGAAGAGTTATGTCTGCTTGCCAGCAAGGAGACCTTAGCTGTCTCTCCTTCCAGCTCTGCTGGGGACCTATGTGGAAGAGGTCTGTTCGTTGGAACGGGGGGTTTTTATTCAAACAGTGACGTCACGGGAAGTCAGCTGTTACTTCGGTTCCTATTCCTGGCTGAGCGGGAAGTAGGTTACTCTGATTTATTTAGAAAATTCCTGAAAAGATCAAACTGGCCTTTAAATGCTGTAATCCATGGCTGGGGTCTGTTGAGGTAAAATAATTCTATCACTGATATCCTTGCGGCCTCAACCTCACCCCAGTCCGGATGTCGTGAGAAAGAACAGAGGAAGAGCAGGAAATTAAGATTAACTGACTGACTGACAAATTTAATTTGGTAAATAATAAAGAATGAAAGATTTACCAAAGGCCTTTGGGAGAAACTCAGAGATCAGCAAAGCTAGGCTGTTTCCACCGAGTGGTCTGTCTTACAATCAGTGTTAAAGCATTTTATACCCTTACTTCAAAGCTGACGGTTTGTTTACAAAGCCACAGGTCACTTAATGGAGTTTTCTACGTTCCCGTCTCCCCACTATAAATTAGTTACTCCTATGGGAGTACTTTATTGCCTATATCATGACTAACAGCCGGCATTTACTGCTCACAACTGCTGGGAACATCCTGACCTGGGATTAACCCTTTCTCCAACCTGAAGCCTGCTGTGACCTCTGTGACTTCTCCCTCTCAGGCTCACAATACATGTTATATCTCAGATTTATGCTCACACATGCAAACTTAACACATAGTATGAAACTAAATGATTTTAATTCTCACCAGGTCCCAACATCTTAAATGTCATGGTTTCATGGAAAACCATCATAATTAACATAAATAAATGCCTAAAAACATCTATATAATCAGTTTCAATTCATGAACTGAGTCAAGGTAATAAACAAAATTTTCAGCAATAATTTAATTTATTGCATGGGTTTGTACATCTGACCACTAACTAATACAGATGAAACAATATACAAAACAGTCTTGGTTAAAATACTTGTAATTAAAGTTTTAGTTCATTTCCACACAATTTTTCAGCCAGATGGTTTGCCCCAATAAAGTGAGTGATTATAAAATTCCCATCAGGGGAAGACTTTCAGCTGCTGTTGTTTGGACTCCTGAGTTTTGCCTTTAGGAAGTTGGAGTTGTTAATGCTCTTCAAAATAAAAGGATAACAAAAGCTAAACAAACCTTGTCATTGTAAGAGCATGCCTCACCTTAATGCGAGTGATGCTTTCATCCTGTCACATAGTGACAATCGTTTCCTTTTAGATGTCTTCTTAAATCTCCTTAATACCACTGACCTCATTAATAATATTGACTCTGATACTACTACTTCCACATTGAAGAGTGTTGTTGTCAGCAGGACATGGTAGCACTTACGTATGGTATGTTCAATGATCGGAAAAGAGCTGATTTTTGATTTTCCGATCTGCTGACCACTGTTATGAACCCATTAAACTGAAAATTGTCAAAATTAACAGACAATTCTTTTGTGCACTACCACACAAAGCAAAGGTATTGTAGAGAAAGATAGCAACTATTAAACAATGGACGATTATGTTCACATATTTCAAAATCTAATCAGTCCTTACAGGAAAACCTTCTGTACTTTCAAAGAAATGAGATAACTTCTGACCAAAAGTATTTAAAGTTTCTCTCTCTGACAGGTAAACCCAAGGATTTTGCACATAATTTGGAGTTTTAAAACTGACCTATCATTAAAATAATGGTTTGAAAGAGGAAAGAGGATGAATGGGGATGAATGAACATCAACCCCCTGAACCACCATAAAAACAAGAGTTGAGTAAGAAGTCCCCTAATTTTATACAAAACCAGACTGGTGTCACCTTACTCTGGGAATAGAGCTTGGTCTTCAGGAGGTGCATTTCCCTCACTCCCATCTCTGATGCTGCCATAGAGTATCTCGACACAACTGCTGCTCAGCCCACAGGGTCACCCTCACACTGGTCAGCGATCTCCCTCCTTGGCCTGGCCTCTGCATGCCTTGGTGGATTTCCAAACCAAATTGTAAGTCAGTACCAAACATAATATTGCTGGATAAACTGGGTTCTGGTCTCTATTGATGGTGCACGAAGTCAAAACAAACAAAGCTGGAAAGATTAGATGATGTCCGGATGAGCCCCAATTTGTCCAGGTTCTGGTTTTGTGTCTCTCTGCCTATCAGCCCATTATTCTCTGGCTCTCTTTGTCTGACACAGCAGGGTGCAACCAGGGGAGTTTTGTTCCACTAGACAGCCGTTAATACAAATAGATAGTCTTGTTTTTTTATTCTTTTGTTTAAATTTCCAAGGGACAACGTTCCAAAGCTACACCTTATGTCACACGGCTGGAGCAATCAGTCTAACTTAATGTGTGCGAAAGGTCTAATATGCTACATGTATACTATAAAGACAATCTTTGTTTCTTTGTATTTTAGCCATTTAGAAGCTGTGTATAAATCCAGAGATTACAGTCAATGGAATTATCAATCCATATCATAGCCTTTATGTTACAAACAATCTCTTTGTGTAAAGCTCCTGCAGCAGTACAGGATAAACACAAGTGTCAATTGGCAGCAGAGTTGCTGTGATGAAAGCTCCAGTTTTACTTGAAACATTCTAGTTTGCCGTAAAACCGCTCCCATCTCCATCTTTCCCCTTCCCAGTTTGATCCGTCTAACACATGCAACACAATAAGCAGCTCATCCATGTGTGGAGCAGCTTATAGGGGGAGGTTGTACAACTGTTCAGGGCTACATAAATCTGGAGGATTAAAACTCCAGAACAATCAGGAACTCATTTCTGTTCTGGTGTTCTGCTTCATCGCGGGGCGAGGGAAAGCCAATGAACAATACTGAGGAGACAAAGTAAAACGCGGGAAACCGGAGCATCTCATTTTTCATTCTGAGGAGCAGCATCCTGCTCCGTGTGCTGGCTTTTATTCTGTATTCATTTTAAATGGTTTGACTATAAAAAGCAAAATAATTATCTCCAATAGTCAGGAAAGTTTCCAGGCTTGCTGAAAATTTTAATAATGTGTATTTTCCAGACTTGCTTTGGGAACATAACCAGATGCAAGTTTTGCAGCAACAATATGTTGCAAAGTCTATCAGACAGGAGAGAGAGGGATGTCACAACATGAGTAATGGAGTCTGCTCTGGTTTTACAGAGATAAAAAGTAATATTGGCATGAAGATTAAAGCAAGGATTTACAATACCAGTGTGAAACAAGGATAGTCACATACCAAATTTCTGCTGCACCATGAGATGAACTTGTTTAACATATGAAAATGGAAGATGGAAAATATTAATTTTGGGGATTCTTAGTGATTTATTCAAACCTTTCATTCTCCAGGGGTGGGACTAAACATGGTTAAGTCCAGTTAATGTGTCACAGATCTTGAATTAGCACATCTGACATTTTTTCTTTGCTTTGACAGCACTCCATTAATTTATTACTCAGAACAATGAAAAGTCAATGAAACCTCTGAAATGAGCTAAGAAAGAGATTTATAGATTTTAAAGCTACTTCTAAACAACTTCAGATTCCAAAAATGTCACTTAACACCTTTTGTAGGAAGACCAAAACTGTTCCTCTCAGATGAAATGAAATTGGCCAGGATGTTCAGAGATAAACCAGGAACCAGAAAGGATCAAGCCTTCCATGAACTGGGAACTGCTGGAACACCAGTGTGAATGTCCACACTAAAGCCACTTTAAAAACTACCAGATTAAGAAGTTGACGACCAAGAAAGAAGCACTTGCCTAAAAATATTCCACTTTGGCCACGTGCAGAATACAAGTAACTACTGTAAACATTACTCCCTCAACCTGTGAAGCTGGCTTACCCCTGTACAAGTCAGCCGATTGGGGCCTGTGGCTATATGGTTTAGGAAGTCAGCGGCGTAACAGAGGCAGCCTGACCTCAACACAGCATCTTCCCTTTCACACAACACATGGAATCGGCAAAAAGACACCTTTAAATGTTTTGTGAAAGGGGCATTAGTAAGCCTTTCAAACCAACTGTCAAGCATGGTGGTGGTAGCATTGTGCGGTGGGTCTGTTGTAATGCCAGTAATAGTGGTGCAGTTACTTAACTTCACCTTTAATCAAGAGATAGATGGTTGATTATAGAAAAATCTGGGACAAGGATCCTAAACATATAACAAAACAAATCCCTACTTCAGTCCTATTGAAAAATTTGCCTACTCTTAAAAGTCAGGTCTGTGTCAGATGGTTCAAATGAACTACACCCCTTCATTAAGAGTGTTCAGATATCAGTCAGTCATTTTCCACCGCTTATTCCATAGTGAGTGCCTATCTCCAGCAGTCTACACCCTGAACAGGTCGCCAGGCAACACACAAACAACCTAAGGGGCAATTTAGAGAGACCAATTAACCTAACAGGCATGTCTTTGGACTGTGGTAGGAAGCCAGAGTCCCCAGTGAAAACCTATGCATGCATGGGGAGAACCTGCAAACTCCATGCAGAAAGACCAGAAAGGCAGGGAATCAAACCCATGACCTTATTGCTGCAAGGCAACAGTGCTACTAACTGCTCCACTGTGCAGTCCCTGTCCAGATATCAAACCAGTATTATGCCAGATGGCTACAAATATTAGTAAGCGCATATGGGTTTATAGAGTGGAGTCTGTGTATAATTTTCACTGTGTCTGGATCAGAGAAAGTCCATAATAAATTTACCCAATTTACCCAATTCTTCTTTTAAAAATTATTGCAGTTGTATAATCATTCCACCCAGAAAAAAAGAACAGTTCAAATAAATTATTAAAAGACATTAATTACTGTGATAAGTCTATTTAAACTTCTGACCAACAAAATATCTTTTTCTTTGTGCAGCTGTTTTGTTCCCCACTCCTGGTCTTTTTCTCAGCTCAAATGAAGCTGTAAATTCCCCCTTTCTTACATTTTCCATTACATTTTCAAAGACTCAAATCTTCCTCCAACATCTCAAACTATATCTTTTTGGCTTGGCTTTTGAAAGTGGATGCCTGAGTATCCTTTTTTTTCCTTTCTGCTGCAAACTTTCCTGTTGTTTCTTAAAGTTCTTTCAGCCGATTCCCACCCTCTCAGGTCAGGCTGGACAGATTAGAGGACTGATAACCTGTATTAGTCATTGATCCACTGAAACTCCACTTTTCATCCATTCAACCCTGTCTTTACCTTGCTTTTGTATAGTTTCCTTCCATACCTACCAAGTTATCCTTGGTTTTTTCTCACACAGCTAGTAAGACAGAAAATAGATTGATTTAGATGTACAAACTGTAAACATAATAATTCCTACTGTTTGTTTATTTTTAAGGTTCATAGTTTTGTTAAGAAGCTCATTACGACATGTCACATACTGGAATGTTTTTCCTTAAAATTCTTCTGCATGAAACACCTGCCAATGGTGTGTGTGAGCCCGACGGCTGAATGAAACGCCTGCCAATAGCATGTCTGAGCCCAACGGCTGCATGAAACGCCTGCCAATGGCGTGTGTGAGCCCGACGGCTGCATGAAACGCCTGCCAATGGCGTGTGTGAACCCGACGGCTGCATGAAACGCCTGCCAATGGCGTGTGTGAGCCCGACGGCTGCATGAAACGCCTGCAAATGGCGTGTGTGAGCCCGACGGCTGAATGAAACGCCTGCCAATGGCTTGTGTGAGCCCGACGGCTGCATGAAACGCCTGCCAATGGCGTGTGTGAGCCCGAAGGCTGAATGAAACGCCTGCCAATGACTTGTGTGAGCCTGACGGCTGCATGAAACGCCTGCCAATGGCGTGTGTGAGCCCGAAGGCTGAATGAAACGCCTGCCAATGGCGTAGATAGTGATGAGCCTGAAGAGGCAGGATTGCTATGCCTGCCAAGGCATATTTTGATACGCTTGCCAATAGCGTAGACTGAAGGGCGTGAAGGCTGAAGGAGGAGCATGACAAGGCTTGGTTGGATATACCTGCCAGTGGCGAAGATCCAGGTGCGTCTGAAAGAGAGAAAACTAAAAATAAAACTGTCTAAAAACATGGTAAATGAAATGAAATAGGAGAATAAACCATGCAAATTTAAAAGGTTAGATATGAGAACCAGGAATAGAAAAGGAAGATTAATAAATGATCTACCTAGAGGAAAGGATTGGATAAGGCCGACCACCACCAGTAATTGAGAGAGTTCTTACCTAAGAACTGATAAAACGTTGAGTGAATAAGACAGATTGGAGGTCAGGACGGACATATGAAAAGAACACTGAGGAGGACCAGTGGCCGAGTTGTTGGAGCGAAGCAATTGAAACTCCTAGTGAGGCAGCTGTAGTGACCTCCCCGATGCGAAATTAATGGCCTGAGAACTGACTTGGGGGGAAGATTGCACTGAACTAAAATTAGTCTTAGATGGCTGAGAAACCAAGTAGCAGTCATAGGAACTCCTTCTGGAGTAAGGAAGAGAGGCAAGGAGGTTGGAAAGAGTTTGTGGCGTTTGATGACGAATTTAAACATGGCATGAAAGGGATGGAATGGACAGTTTAAACGAGCAATGAAGATAAAGCAAGGACCTTTTCCTTTGGAATGTTTAAGATGAAGTTTAAAATGATCGGGATAGAACTTTAGGTCAGAAATAGTTAGGTCTCTAGCAGAATCGAATGCGCTCAATGGGGTAGTAAATTCCCCTATTCTGAGGAAGCCATAAAAAGCCAAAAGCTGGAGAGAAGAAGTTTTAGGTAGGATAAAGAAGGGCCTGAATGGAGCACTCGAAGGAGATCCTTTAAGATGGAAAGAGTGATAGGTTTCCTGGAATCTGGTTCAGGAATGCTATGCTTTTAAGACTTTTGGCCTTTTGAAAACAAATTTATGCCGGCTAATAAACTCTTAATGTAAGGGAATTTGAAATGCCGGACATCAAAGCAATAAGTAATAAAAGCTAAGACGGTAGGAATGCAAACGGAGTAAAGAGGAGAATTATGAGCGATGCAAAATTTTTAAAAAGTTTGCCAAGCAAAGGAATAAGACCTGAGAGTGGAGGGAGCTAAGCCTGAATTACAATAATAATTAGCTGATTGGAGTAAGGGAATGAGGGATGAGTTTAGTTGATTATCAGGTCTTCGAGAGGTGGTATCTGTGTTGGATGAACATTGGCTGAAGTGCAAAGACGACGGAAGACGTGGAGTTTAGAACGAGAAAGAGCATCGTTAAGTGAGTTATGATGACCGGGAATATGGCAGGCAGTAATGATAAAATTGTGAATTACAGCTTGCCAAGTGATGCGGTGCATGAAGGGCATAATTGACTAGAAGAGGAGCGGCCTTTATTTATTACTTCTACTACGGCTGCATTGTTGCAAAAAACGGTTATGCGTTTTCTTCTCCATTGATTGTCCCAGATGCAGCATGTGATAGTGATGGGGATTATCTCATAAAAGGCTGATGATTGGGATTGGGGAAAAGAAGGTGGCCAGATGCCAGCGAACCATGAACCCTGAAGAAATCCCCCAATACCCACGGACGGAGCTTTGTCCGTGAAAAACTGGATGGAATCTGCTGACGTGACGACGTCATCGTAGAAGAAAGATATACCGTTCCACTTCTGCAGAAGAGAGGAGCAGAAAGACAGGTCAAAGTGGCAACCTTCATCTAAAGAAACTAAATCAAGCAGGGAGGGGACGGAATTAGCCAGGTCCAAAAGGCGAGAAATTAAGAAGCGACCTTGGGGAATTATACGCATTGCGAAATTCAGATGACCCAGGAGGGACAGAAGTTGACGTTTGGAGATGACTGGGGAGGAGAGAAAGGACTGAGCTTATCTTCAGGCAGAGAAGCTACCATGGCAACTGAATCTAGGGAAATGCCTAGGAACTCGAGCTTGTTGGCTGGACCTGCAGCTTTCTCTTCAGACAGGGGAACACGACTTGCTGAAATAACTGGATCAGCTTAGAAAGAGAGGGGCTGGGGTGAATGGAGGGGGGATTGATTAGGAGAAAATCATCAAGCAAATGAGGAACGAAAGGGAGTTTGCAAACATTAAGGAGAATCCAGCAAAGAGCCTCAGACAGCTTGTTGAAGAGGCAGGGGCTACTTCTGCAGCCGAAAGTGAGCCTGACTACAAAGAAGAAACTGCGATCCCATTTGACGCCGAGAAGGGTGCACCGGCATGATTTTAAATGCAACGGTAATGTCTGCTTTAGAAAACCGGGCTCCACGCCCTGCAGCTTTTATAAGTGATATGGTGTGATCTACCGTAGCGTAATACAGGGAAAATGGGGGCTTGGGAATAATGAAATTAATGCTGAAATGACGACCGGAGTGAGGTCGATGAAAGATCGATAATAAGGCGTTTTTTTCCTGAATATTTTCTGGTAGCTACTCCTAAGGTGCTAATATGGAAGAAAGGAAAGGAAGGGATTTAAAAGGCCCTATCATATAGCCTTTGGAAATCTCCTTTTCGAGAAGCTGAGCTACAATTTCTGGCTCACGGAATGCTGACTGCAGGTTTGCGCAAATGAAAGAGGAAGTGGGGAGGAGAGGGACACCAATGAAAAAGCCTTGGGAGAGACCAGTGATGAGGAAATTAACAAAAGTACGGTCTGGGTGAGATTGAAGGAGGGCAGCTAGTTGGGGAATTATGACAGGAGTGGAAAGATAACGGGAAATTAACGTCTGGAACCACGATGAGTCCTGCTGAGGGAAGAACGGCGGGGGCAAACAGACTTTGGGTGAGCGTCTTTGCAGAAGCTGCAAATATGAAGAAAAGAGCATGATTGGAACGAACACACACCTTCATTGAAGTTATTACAAATAGGAGAATTATTAAAAACCTGGATTTTTCTTCCTTTGCAATCATGGCCATGAAAGGATGAGGAAGGGGAAGGCAGAGGATGAGTAGCTGAGCCGGAGGAGAACAGGAGTGAGGGCAGAGAGAACTTTGATGACCGATTTCGCCGCAGGAGAAGCATGAGGAAGCTTGTGTAAGCATTATTAGGATGTCCGTGTTGAGAACGGATCAGTCAAGGTGAGTTCCTGACTGAGCCAAAATGGAAGCGGCTTTAGCAGAGAAGGTTTTGCGATATTCATAAAAGAGAGAACGTCTGTATTTAAGGTGCAGATCTGTGATCAAGTATATGTCTATCTCAATTCTTCTGTCAGGGAATACAGAACAAATAACATCTCTAAAAATGCCAAAAGCTTCCACAAATTCTCCAAAAGAGAGATCTTTAGAGAGGCAGGGGTCAGAGGATTTAAAAACTGCTGTGACATCTTCAGAGGTCGCGATGCGATGATCTAATTCAGGAGAAGGTAAAATGAGAGACACTAAATTAATAATTTGGAGTAGAGGAGGTTGAGGCAGCAGGAGGATCCGGGAGAGAGGCAAGTGCGGCTGTAGACGGGCCGGGAAGAGTGTTAGGATTATTAATCTGAGAATATTATTTAATTCAATTCAATTCAATTCAATTCAATTCAATTCAATTCAATTCAATTCAATTCAAAGATACTTTATTGATCCCCGAGGGGAAATTAGAATTCCAGTACAACCCATCCAAACATACATCATGACAC
>JAHUTJ010017792.1:0-19472 GCA_036250325.1 Characodon lateralis | reverse complement strand
TATACCGGATGCCTCCTGGACGCCTTCCTCGGGAGGTGTTCCAGGCACGTCCCACCGGGAGGAGGCCTAGGGGACGGCCCAGGACACGCTGGAGGGACTATGTCTCTCGGATGGCTTGAGAACGCCTTGGGCTCCACCCGGAGGAGCTGGAGGAGGTGTCTGGGGAGAGGGACGTCTGGGCGTCTCTGCTGAGTCTGCTGCCCCTGCGACCCGGTCCCGGATAAGCGGAAGACGACGAGTACAAGTATGAGTATGAGTACGAGTACGCTGTTAACAGACTGTTGGTCACTGATTGGCCATAGACATGATCAGCTGTATGAGTTCAAAAGCAGAAAAAAAAAATGCTATTTTCCAAACTTGCTACACTAGAGGCAAGCCATGGAGTCCTCAGAAGCAGGACTCCGCCTGGAGGAGGGGCTTATAGTCCCACTCACAGGCGTCAGTGAGTAGGTATGTCCCAATTCAGAGGCTGGATCCTTCGAAGGACCCAGTCTTCATGGGCTGGGTCCTTCGTCGATCGCTAAAACCGGGCCAGAAGTGAGCAGCTGCGAATTGGGTTGGTCTAGCCTCACCACCGGGAAGGCTGGTGAGGCAGGCCAGCAGTTACTAAGGCAGGAGCGGAAAACTCCGAACACGTCGGAGCACGTTTGAAATTAAGCGATGTCTTGATAAATCAAGCAGATATTTCATGTCTACATAGTTATATACTCGCACTAAAAACATTGTAGAAGTTCATTTGTGTCACAGAAAGTGTAATTTTTCACAATTTAATCACACCTTTTGCCGCTGTGGTCCGCTGTGGCTGCCCCTGCTTGACCAATCTGCTTCGACCCGCAATGAATCATGGGAAATGTTGGACCGCAAAGGATACTCACGATCCATCCTTCAAATCAGGCAAAAGAAGGACACATTTGTCGGCCGCATTTGAAGGAGTCTCGGAAGGATTCATGAATTGGGACAGCCTTCGTCGCCATGATGTGACGTAATCGGCCTACAAATACTGCCTTCAAAGGATCCAACCCCTGAATTGGGACACACCCAGTGAGTCAATGGAAACACAATAGGTTTCGTGCTGAGTAGAGCGAGGTCGAGCAGAGTGCACCTACAAGACTTGGACAATGAAACTGAAACACCTGGTTTTCGACCACAATAATTTATTAGTATGGTGTAGGGCCTCGTTTTGCGGCCAATACAGCCTCAATTCGTCTTGGGAATGACATATACAAGTCCTGCACAGTGGTCAGAGGGATTTTAAGCCATTCTTCTTGCAGGATAGTGGCCAGGTCACTACGTGATACTGGTGGAGGAAAACATTTCCTGACTCNTAGGGCCTCCTTTTGCGGCCAATACAGCATCAATTCGTCTTGGGAATGACATATACAAGTCCTGCACAGTGGTCAGAGGGATTTTAAGCCATTCTTCTTGCAGGATAGTGGCCAGGTCCCTACGTGATACTGGTGGAGGAAAACATTTCCTGACTCGCTCCTCCAAAACACCCCAAAGTGGCATTGGCATGACTGACCAAAGGTTTGGCTATAGCAGCCCGGCCGTGTATATTGACCCTGTGGAGCTCCCGACAGACAGTTCTGGTGGAAACAGAAGAGTTGAGGTGCACATTTAATTCTGCCGTGATTTGGGCACCCATGGTTTTATGTTTTTTGGATACAATCCGGGATAGCACCCGAACATCCCTTTCAGACAGCTTCCTCTCTCGTCCACAGTTAATCCTGTTGGATGTGGTTTGTCCTTCTTGGTGGTATGCTGACATTAACCTGGATAACGTGGCTCTTGATACATCACAAAGACTTGCTGTCTTGGTCACAGATGCACCAGCAAGACGTGGACCAACAATTTGTCCTCTTTTGAACTCTGGTATGTCACCCTTAATGTTGTGTGCATTTCAATATTTTGAGCAAAACTGTGCTCTTACCCTGCTAATTGAACCTTCACACTCTGCTCTTACTGGTGCAATGTGCAATCAATGAAGACTGGCTACCAGGCAGGTCCAATTTAGCCATGAAACCTCCCACACTACAATGACAGGTGTTTCAGTTTCATTGTAAACCCCTGTATGTGTGCTGGAACGGTGAATAGAAAAGAGTCATTAGATAACTATTTATAATGATGGTACTGAAGTCTGAAAGGGTAAAAAAGGTTCAGTAGTCACTAGGACAAGTAGGAATACAGTCTATTTTTTTTCATCTTGCTTTAAAAGGAGGGTGATCTCATGTTTCCATCCATACGCTGTCCTCGCTGTGCCTTCTAGCCGAATATTTTAGTACAGTGTGTTTTTAGAGCAGTTTCACTTGTTCTTGTGTCCACTGCCAACATCTGGTATAATTAGACTTTAACTCTTTCAATTATGTCATTCTTTGTTTTCTGCATTCTTTTCTCATATTAATTTCTTGGTGATTGACATGATTGTGCTGTTGTTACCTGTTACTTAGTATTAGTATATTTATAACATTAACAATAGATTTCTTTTTAAAATAGTGCATCAACTGTGATAAAATAAAAGGTAAACACATCACTGAATGTAGTGCAAAGTTCAACCTTTTACTATGCTATATATATGGTATATTGATAAATGTATCTATAAATAAAGCGTTTGTCAGAGTTTAGAAATAAACTTTCTTTAGGATTTTGCTTAGAAAAATGACAAGATCCAATTCGTTCCAATCCAAGCAAATACTTAGATTCAATGGCTTCCAGTCCAATTAATGGCAAATGGACTAAACTTATTTGCCGCGTTTCTAGTCACACCAACCACCAACGCACTTTTAAATTGGAGCCACAGCCACAGTCACATTTTGACAACAATATGCAGATCGGTTGGCAACTTGGGTAAAGTGCCTTGCCCAAGGGCACATCACATTGTTGGAGTCATCCATTTTGGTCGGGCAGTTCGACATGCGCAGCCCAACTGACGTCGCAGCTCTGACGTCACCTGGGATTATAAAACCCGCGGAAAATAAACTTTCGTTGTCATTTCCGGCGTGTCTCACAGGACGACGCATCGGAGGCTCATATCTAGAGAGAGAGAAGCTCGCAGGCAAACTTTTCCTCCACACGGCTGTTCCTGGAAGAATTTGAAAGCTGGAAATCTGTCTAATACAAGAAGGTCAGATTCATCTACCGATCGAAGACCACGGCAACACCCAGTGCAGGTGAAAACCCACAGAGGTTTTATTTCCAAGGAGATGAGTTTTCCTCCTTGTTGATCCAGTCGACTAAACGGTTCTTCATATTTTCCCCTCCTGGACGGATGAGAAGTTTACCGATTTAGTTTTTTTTTGAGTTGATCACGAACGAGGTGATCCCCCCCTCGTTTTTCTTCAGACCTGACATATCCTCAACCGGTGGAGAGAAGAAATCAACGTCAAAGTCATTTCGTTCTTTTCTTTGATATCAAATTGGATAGGTGCATTTAGAAGACTGGGCAGGATGTGGTATAGTTAAGGTGAGAATCACCAAGGTCTAGAATCACCAGTAGTTAATCCAAGGTATCAACTTGTTGTGTGCAATACTGATTGAAGTGTTTTATGCTGAGCTGTTTTGATTTGCTGTGCAAGTTGCGTGGTCATGTTTTTGTCCGGCTGATCCCAAATCAGCCAGGAGTTAGAAGTTGGACTTTTAAAGTTTTCCTTTCAAAGCAGGTGCGGTCTGGGCGTCGCCTGACCACCCCTTTGTTCCAGTTTTATTACTGGAGTTTTTCCATTGTATTCCCGCCTCAGAGTTTTATGACTCTGTTCGAGATTCGGGGCAATCAGCTGCTAGTGGCTAAGAGCGCAGCCAACCATCTAGCAGCTGATCGTCGCTATCGAGACATCAGCACACCAGGAGGGCTTCACTTTCCAAGTTAACCCAAATTGCACATTTTGTCCATAAAACTGCTGGTTTGATCTTCATAGACACTCATAGCGCATATATTTTCTTTTATTATTATTGTTAGGTAGTCATTTTTATCCCTTTGTGTAGAATGGTGCTTGTTAGTTAGGTGAAGATTTTTGGACCAGAATAATGGTTTGCCATTAATCACAACACCAGGACATCTCTGATTTCTATTCATAAGTAATGATTTTTGGTTAAGACATTCTTTTCCTGAATTATGATTTTTATAATTATATATTCATAATTTTTGATAAATATTAATTAATCAATAATCATAATCCTTATAACATCGCATGAGGAAGCTGGCATAAAATCCACAAATTTCGGATTGCAAAAGAATTATTCTTTTCAATTAGCCAAAAATGGGCCTTTTTTGGTCATACTAAAATGCTTTCAAATTTAGTTGATACTGTAATGCTACTTGGCATTGTATTTTTTTATGTATCTAAAGAACCGTAGTTGTAAATCATTTCTTCTGAGGAAGCAAGTGGTGACAGTGAAAAGGAACAACCCCCTTTTAACAAATGAAATCTCCAGCAGAACTATGCCCAATATAAGCAGCCATGTGCTGCAAATCAATGGGGGTCATAATGGCATGAAGCAGATATAAAAGTGTGAGTGTTCAGTAAGATTAGTGTACTGAAAAGATACATTTGGGCTGTCTTTTTTTGGAGCTAGATGATAGAAACATGTTTTTCTGTAAAGGAAACATCAGGTTGATTGGTCATATGAGTTAGTAAGGCAGGAAGTAATACATAGTGCCCAGGCTACACCCTCAGAACTCCGTTACTGTTCCTGAATACCTAAAAACGGGCATCGGATTACCAGAAATGGGTACTGGTACATCTTATCTTTCTTTCCACATTATGCTTCACCTAACAAAAAACAATACAAAAACACAAATGAGTCGCCTCACTGAAGGCTGTAGTCCTCTCTGGTCTCATTCTGTAACTATAATCTCCTCCACTTCAGACCTATTTCTCTGCCCTACATGCATAATTTTGTAAATGTAGCATCTGCTTCGGTGGTCCCTGTAGGCCAATGTGTATCAGGCTCAGCCGACACACACAGGAGTACACAGAGCCATTTAAAATTAGTTCTAACAGACATTCCCAAAATATGTAGAACATGGCAGCTACGCTTGTGAAACTGCCAAATTCAAACTAAATGTCTATCTTTAAATATACAACCTTGGTAAAAAAGAGGTTAGGAGCATATGAATGAGTTAAATAAAAATGTGAAAGCAGTTTTGATAAAATTTAGAAACTTGATAGCAGAAACAAGTATTGATTTATTTCTTAAATAAAAACACATTCAACACATGCGCTGTACAGACAAACAATACATGGAGAAGTAGTTTAATGGATCAAAACCTAATAGCCACTGGAGCAAAATATTTAAAATATCAGTTTAAAAATTACCAACATGGAATCTGTCTTTACACAGTTATACTGTATATTAAATTATTATTGGAGTGATTTTATGTTGCAACTATGCTAAAAACAAAGTATGTGAACATTTTTAAACTCTGTCTTTTATATACAGTTCATGATTGAAAACCTTAAAATTGTGCAGATCAAGAATTTGGTAATTTAACATGTCTCAATGAGAAATTTCAAGCTCTGATTGGTAGAGCAAAAGATGAGTGGTGATCAATAAGGCTAATAGACTGTTTTTAGGAGCTAGATAATGGAAAAAAAATTTCTGCGAATGAAACATCAGATTGATCGGTGAGTTGGTAAGAGCTAGGAAGTAATAAATAGTGCTCAATGGTTCTGATGTGACCTCCTCCTGCAGACAGTGGTTCGCTTAAAAGCCGTCAAAAAATGTTCGAACCGAACACACTGTTTCATGGTGGTATTGTTTTGTGTCTTTTGGGGAAAATGTTTGTGCAACCGCTGATTTTATGTATCATCAGCTGATGTAGGATGTTATCAAATACAGCGCCTGACAGTCTGACAATTCAGAAAGCTGACATGGTGTCCTTTTTCATTTCTTTCAGCCTTCAGGCATGGTTTATGATTAGTAAAAAGTAAAATTATATTTTGGTTTGACCCGCTCCGGTCATTGTAGTCCAATTTTTTTTCTTTTCCCTTTACTACCTCTTCGAAAAACTTCTCATTTCTCCTGGTTTCATGGCCAATCAGTGAACAGCAATCTGTTCATGCCACATGTAGTCCATACTCAGGCCCGATTATACCTGCTCAGGAGCAGAGACATAAAAAGTAGGTATCGGTATGGAAAAAACACTAATGGAAATGCTCGCAAAGAGGGCCGAATGGAGTGGAGCCACTCTAAATAGAGCCAGTGGGAAAGGGGCATAGGTTTCCCTCTTGGAATGGTTACCCCCGTGACCTGATCTCGTATAAAGGCAGTGCAAACACTGTAAAAGTAGATCCATTAAACAGTTTAAGTTGCCTTGAAGTATTTTAGCTTCACTTTCATTTCCATTTCAGAAAATAAGTGTTGTTTTTCAACATACGCCAAATTACTAACTTATATTGTTTGAGGTAGCTCACTCACTAGTTAAGACTTGACAGCAACAAAATTTATTTGTTTAAAAAGTGACACATGGATTCTTCATGATTTATAGTTGGTGGTCCAAGAAAATTAGGCTCAACTTTAGTGTCAAATTCAGTTCATCCTCACTTTGAGACAGATTAAAAGGGAAGCACCGATTAAAGTTGCACTAACAGAATGACCTGCTGTCAACTCCATTAATGTTTTCTTTTCTTCACACCTTCTCTGCTCATGTCTTTACCTCTCACTCACAGTTTATGTAGCTTTGTCTCCCCACCACAGATAACTCCACCGGCTCTGTTTCTCCTCACAGTCTGGTGCATATAACTTATGCATGCTGTTTTTATACAGGTTGCCAGAATTAGGTGTGTTATCGGTGTGCAAGCTCCTTAAATGTGTGTGCGTTTTTATGTACAACAGTGTGATGCATTTTACAACCAGCAACTGTAGATCACAGGAGATAAGTAATGGTGTATAACTCATGGTAATAATACAGCAGGAAGCTGCAGATAAGGTCAACACATGAAACTGTGGTGGAAGGCAAACTGCCCGGACACATAAATGAATGAATTCAGACTGATAACCACGCACCCCACTGATCTGTATATCATTCCTCATCCAGTATCTACGATGTTTTACCGCAGCCATTATTTTGTTGCTTGTTTACCTGAATGCATCCCTCCATCCCTGCTCATCACCTGTCTATTGCAATTGTTACTTCATCACTGTCTTCTGTATTTGTCATCTTATGCTGATATCGTTAGAGGTCAGTTGAGATGGAAAAAAACGGCCGATGAATGGATCTATGATAATTTGGTGTAATTATAGTGTTAATTGAAGTGTTAGCTGACCACTATGTGTAGATTTTATGTGTGTGTGTCTTCTTTTAGTAATGTGCAAGTCAGCTCCCCACAGATGGAGCTGCCACATCAGCACCCCAACAACAGATGGACTCCAGTTACACACACATGCACTAAAAGCCCCATCACACTTTCATTACACCCTGAAGTAACACAAATTAAAAGGAGCATTTAACACAATTTAGAAAATTTAACCCATCAACTGTGCATCTTTCTTGATCCAAGAAGAGCTGTTTTACTGTTTACCATACTGTTTCTAACAGTATGGGATGGCATGGTAACTGAACTTCAAACGACAATCTATCCTGTCACAGCAAATTCCACTCAACGGGAGCCTCTTTATGCTGCCAGTATCTCTGGCAGATGTGGGGACTGGCACAAAACTCCCATCATAACTTATTGCTAGCAGATCTGTATGAGCTATTGACTTTTTTACACGCTGCTCCATTAGTCATAATAATGGAGAACCGGAGCTACAGGGGCAGGCAGATCAGCAGGTGGGCTGAAAAGAATGAGAAGCAGGCAGATGGGCAAATAAATTAAAAATGCTGTTTTGTGTAACTTTTAAAATTATTATTGTTGTATGTCTTTTTGACTTCTAAAGTGTTTTTGTAAATTATATTTTACTGTGATTTTGCTCGGATATTGTACCTGTTCAAACACTGTTGAAACACATAACCATTTGTCATTCAGTCTGACATGAAATCAGACAGGTTTTTTCTGTTTTGATTAGTTTGAATTACTAATATAAATATATTAATATTTTCTAAACATATTAATATAATATATTATTATTTTCTAAATCATAAAATAATATGAGAATTCTTACATATTTTTTATGACTTTCTTCTAAATTGTATACATGCCAAGATTAATGTGTCTTTAAACAATTTAAAAAACACCAGATGACAAAGCTAAGTACCTGTAAGCTTCTGATAGGTTACCTCACAGCAGTTTAATTTATTTGAGGCACAGCTGTGAAAGTATTTTAAGGCAAACACATCTCAAACGAAGTTTCCTTGTGTAACATAATCAACACCAAGATATCAGGAGGAGAATTGTGGACCTCAACAAGCCTGATTCATCCTTGCGTACTATTTCCACATGCGTGAAGATCTCACGTATATCAGTTCCAACAAATATATTCCACCAAATACTAAGGAAATATATGTAAACCTCTGAATTTGAGTACAATAAAAAATATTTTTATAAAAAATTTTATTAATAAAGTAAAATGGTTTCCATTTTCAGCATTAAGTAAAATTAGATTAGCATTAAAAGCAGGCAAACACACAGTTTTAGGTGTCTGCTAAAGGAAAAACAAACAAAAAATCAAATGTGATATTTTCAAGATGTTCCATGACAGGCAGAGGTTGAAAGCTCAAAAGGAAATAACAGAGCAACCTTGCTGTAACAGGTCGAGCTTTCCTGTTATCTGATGAAAGTCTAGCATTGTTGTTTTACAAGGAAGATTCAGCTTACTTTTAAATTTGCTCCTCACAGGGTTTGTTCTTTCCCTAACTCCATGAATAAACAGCTTAGAACAGTTTTGAATTTTCTTTTCTCAGCAACAACTTCTACACCATAGAATGTTATCATCGGAGTTACAGGACATTTGCCTTTCCAACCAACACAGTGAAGGGACAATCAAGCTGAAACTCATCAGATTCTGGTCACCAGGTGATTTATCTGCGAACATATGGCTTTTAAAAAGATATAAGATAAAAATGTGCCTTTAGAAATCCTTTTTTAGTTTCACTTGATTTGTGAAAATCATCTCATGACTTCCCACTTTGAATTTCAAAACCCACAGACATGTCTTGAGCACAGCTTTAGGAACTACTATTTTAAACTCAATATAAAGCCAAGTGAAATTATTTATTCATGACATGATGGTCTGTGTTTGTCAAAATGAGCCACCCATTTTGTAGTGTAATATTTTTTTAAAAGCTTCTGTATTCTGTTTTTTTTGGCAACATGTGTGACAGGTGTGGTAACAACACCTTTGAGTTAAATCATTTCTGTGCCTCAGTCTGAGAGTAATTTAGTTTGCAATATCCTGCTAATCGAAGCAGATGTTCCAGCACCATCACTGTAAGTTGACTAAATCATTCATAATGCATGGGCTTCTGCATTGCATGCCTACAAAACACAACAACACACTGCCTGTTCCCATGGATGCGTTATATATTGGAAGAAATAAAGTTAAGATTCACAAATCAAATTCTGGGCTACATCTAAAAGAAGGCTGAACATCAATACACATCTTGTGCATGCATAAATGTGTCTTAATGTTTTTTTTTTTCTCTTGTGTTTGTGAGAGTGTGTATGCCAGAATGAAAGACAGATCCATTCAGAAGATATGTGTGTGTGTGCGTGTGTGTGTGTGTGTGTGTGTGTGTGTCTACTTGATATTCCAGCGTGGCTTGTTGTGACTGTGGTTTTCCACAATTCTTATCAGAGCTGTGATCACAGAAAACTGGTCTGGTCTAATAGAACACATCCCTCCTCCATGCTATCAGGGACACTCACACAAACACACACACACACACGCACACACACACACGTACACACTCTCTCTGATGGCTATTCCCTTCCTGCAATCATTTAGTCTTTAGCAGAAGTGCGAATATCCAAGGACATGCATGCAATTTGGAACAATCTGAGGTTACTGTGTTCTTATGAATAAATAACAGTATTTGTTTTTCTTGGTAGTCCTGCTTGTAGCCAGCAGAGAGAGATCTGCCTGGGGATGGATAAAACAATGGTTGGCATAGAAAAATTGAAAACAAAGTCTAAAAAATGCTGTTGCAAGCACAATACAAAGCACCAGGGAGTGAAAGACATGCAAAGGAAGCAAAAAGGTCGACATTTTGAGGATCGGTGGTGGGGAAAAAAAAGCAAATGGCTGCCAGGTCCGGCTTGAGCTCCCCTCTTTTAGCTTGTGGTTTCACCTCTGAGATAGAAACATTCTTCCATCAGCTTTTATTGAGAAATAGGCTAACTGGCAGGCCAGTGATGCAGCATGGTAGGTTAACATACACATCCTGGGTACTCTTGGCTAAGGCTGTACTGAACTTGTTTAACAGTATGCCGATGTTCATGCTGAAGAATGCATCAAATATGAGGAACAAAGGGATGAAAGAAACATTTTGAGAACAGAAAACTTGCTCTGAATATGGCTTTGCTTCATTCTGGGAGATGTGTCCTAGTTAGTACCCAACACGCAACAGCAGCAGTATTCAGGCTTGATACAAACGCACAGACATTCCTACACTGCTAATGAACAGAGTGCTTTCTCTCTTGGGATTTCTCTCCCCATATGTTTCTTTTTCTCCATATATACCTTTAACAGATCCTTCTACCCCGTTCTATTGGCGTTCTCGTGTGTTCCCGTGGCAGCTTCTCCTCTCCTGGGATTAGACATTTGACGTATTTCACTCCTTTACACACATACACACACACACACACACACACACACACACACACACACACACACACACACACACACACACACACAGGCTGGCAAGTTTAGAAACTAAACACACAGGCACAGGAGAATGTGATATAAAAAATGTGCAAAGTCAAGTGCCTCTTTTTCAAAAACAACCCAACAGAAACGTAATGAAAAAAAGTGCAATGCAGATGAATCAAACTAGGAAAAAAATCAACTCAAACTGCAGATTCAAACACCATGTCAGCTGCATTTATAAATGCTGAGGAGATAAGAAAACACATCTATGACTGTTACGTGAACTCACAATAATGTGTGAGTAATGTTTAATAATAATTTACAAAGCAAAACCTGCCATTTTTCCTATAAATATGTAGGAGTGTATAATCTACTGTAGGACATAATCTCAAAAGAATAATCATAAATTGTTCACAAAGAACATTACAATTTTAGGTTTTCTTTCTGTGACGTAAATAATGTGCAATAGTTTTGGGGTGGAAAAGCCTGGAGGAAAGGAATTGTCGAAACATCATCTGTTAAAAAAATCCGATATAAAAATATAACTTTCATACAGCATGGCATTTTGCTCCACATGAGGGAAAATACTTAATTCTGACATTTGCATATTTTCTCAAAATCCACTAGAACCCAATACCAAATAAAGCTTCATTTGACAAATATTAGTTCACCCTATGATTCACAGTTGTATGCTCATACCTGATACTGCTTTAATCAGTGCTACCTCTACTGTGATCTCAGGCAGTCTGACACTCCCTATGAGTGCCTCTGTTTTCACTTCTGAATCTGCAAATTAGGTACGCACATGTAGCTATAATTCCCAGACATCACACATGATACAAAATGCATCAGCTCCCTGATCCATAACACATTTATGTTATTCCTTTTCATGCCTGCCGTGCACAGCCACTGCTCCACAAATGTGTTTTATTAATCCTTTCAAATTTCCGTGGTCTAATTTAGATGATGGTTAAAGTGTTTAAAATCGTCTGTGTATAGATAGCTTGGCAATATGTTAGAATGAGATACAGTTACATCATAGCCTGGAATGTTGAAAGTGTTAATTAGAGAAAGTAGCTACCGATCATCTTTTGTTGCAGATCACAATTCCATTAAAACATGAATAACTGCTACTGACCTGGCTATCATAAAACATCTATTTTTGACTTTTCTAATGCCAATCTGAGAATAGAAGTTCGTTAAAACACAACTTTCTAAAAAAATATTTGGTCCAGTATGAAAAAATCAAGGATTCTTTTTCATCCAGCCCAATGCTACAGCTGACTGAACCACAGAGGAGATACACTGGTCTGCTTGAAGCTGACAGAAAAAGTGTATCCAAGCAAAAAAATTTCAATCATTCCATGGCTGTGCACCTGTAACTACAGCACAATAAACCCATAACCTTCAGAGACATGTGCTTGTCATGATCAACTAATTCACTGTAAAACATAAAACAAAGACAGAAATCTGTCTACTGTTTTGTTCTTAGGAGGCACCATTGACCAGGAATCAAAAAACGATTAACAACTAAATAATGGGTGTGTCCTGATAATTCCTATTTTTAACTTGTGTTTTGACCAAATCTATCAATTAGGTGGAATTATCAGGATCTTCCAGTCTGGGCTTCGTGTTTGTTTTGGTTTCGCTGTGAAGTGTTTTTGTTTTCCTTATGTTGTGAGTCTTAGTTTGGTTAGTTCTGTCATTTATTCTTTCTGCTTTCTTTGTATTCTTTAGTCCACCCACTCACTGGTTTATTTATGTACTTCTGTTTTTCTGTGTTCTAACTTTCCTTCACTCATGCCCCTTAGTAGATCCTCCCCTTGTCCTTAGATCCCCTTCAGTTATTGTTTGAGGTTTGTTTCCCTTTAGATTAGTTGTTCTCCCCAGCCTTGCTTGTAGTAGAGTTCCCTTCTGTTTTACTTCTTCATATTTATTTTGTCCTCGGTTTATTTCTTCTAGTATAGTCCTCTGTGTTATTCCCATATGTTCCAGTTCCTTTCTGGCAGTTAGTGCTATATACTTATTTGTTAATGCTAGGTCTAGTTTCCTCTTATTGTTTATGTTTAGGTCATCTGTTATCTCAGGTCTTTGCTTTCTCTGCTCCCCCCTGCTAGTTCAGTATTGTCTCTTTCTTACCCAGTCTCCAGCTTCCTGGTTTCTAGTTTGTTTACGTTTTCAGTCTAGTTTAGTTCCTCACGTCCCTGCGTTCCTCCGCATTAGTCACCATAGTAACCACCATTCCCTCAGTCTCTACAGCCGGTTCTCGCACCTGTTTTCAATAATCATCAGATCACCTTAACTTTCCTCTCATTGGTCCACTCTCTGTTTCCATATCGCTTCCTAGGACTCCAGCAGTCTCCGTACCGCTTCCCAGGACTCCAGCGGTTTCGGTACTGCTTCCCAGGACTCAAGCGTTTTCTGTACTGCTTCCCAGAGTGTCAGCGGTTCTCGCACCACTTCCCAGCATGCTGCCAAGCCTCCAGAGCCCCAGCATGACAGCAAGACTTCAGACTCCAATACAGACTTCAAACCCCGAGACTTTACAACGGACTCCCCGACTGACTCCAAGCCTTCAGAGAGTGACTCTGACTCCAAGCCACCAGACTCTCAGCCCAACTCCAAGCCACCAGACTCTCAGCCCGACTTCAAGTCTCCAGACTCTCAGCCCGACTCCAAGTCTCCAGACTCTCAGCCCGACTTAAAGTCTCCAGACTCTCAGCCCGACTTCAAGTCTCCAGACTCTCAGCCCAACTTAAAGTCTCCAGACTCTCAGCCCGACTTAAAGTCTCCAGACTATCAGCCCGACTTCAAGTCTCCAGATTTTCAGCCTGACTTCAAGTCTCCAGACTCCAGGCCAGACTCCAAGCCACCTGTGTTCCTGCTTGGTCCCAAGCCTCCGGAGTTCCTGCTTGGTGCCAAGCCTCCTAGACCGCCCAAGGTTCCAGAGCCTCAGCGCTAGGGTCTCAGCTTAGTACCAAGTCTCCCAAGCTCCATTACCTCAGACCTTCAGACCCCCTGCTCAGAGGGTCATCTACGCGGCTTGGCCGACCTCCTGACCAAGGGGACCTCTACTCTACGCGGCCAACCTGCTCACCGAGGGTCCTCTACTCGGCTCGACCGACCTCCCAGACGCCGGCCTCTCGGCAAGCGACTTCATTGGTTCACCTGGTCCAGACGCCAGCCTCCCAGCAAGCGTCTTCGTGGGTTCTTCTAGTGAAGGCATTGGCCTCCTGAACGCCAGCTCCTTCATCGCCAGGCTCCAGATTGCCAGCTCCTTCGTCGCTGGCATCCAGGACTTCTTTGGACTCATGTTTTTGCCCTGGTCGGGTTGTTTTGTGTTTTGGACTCTTGCCCCTCCTTCCGAGGCCCCCTCCGCCCGCCCTGGTCGGATTGTTTTGAGGTGTGCTAAAGACAACTGCATTCTACATTACTTCAGCACTTGTGCAAGATGTTGCACAGGTGCACAGATGCATGCACAAAACTAGAACTAAAAATGCCTCTAAGTGGAATGCAAAGCTCATTACTGTTATTATCTGAGTTTGTCTTACTGGTTCTAGTCAGAACAACTGCATAAAAATGGGTCTAGTGTATGTTCATAAAGACATATCAAGAAGCAGACATGTATTAGTGCAATCATCTTTTTATATGTAATCTGTAAAGCACTGTGGAAAAATCTGAACGTCCTTTACACAGATCCTTTCAATGGCTTTTTAAACAAAAGCATTTTATTTTAAGTGGCCTTTTCAAAATATATGTACAGGCTTGTGCAGCAGAAACTCCCTGCAGAGACAGTTTTGCATTTGCCCCTTGCTGATTTTCTACTGTCTTACCAGCTGTAGTTAGCTGGGGGGGTTCTTCTCTATACCCTCTAAAAATAACAGTAATAAACAATTAGGAATTCACTGAGATGTGCGAAATACCAGAGCAGGGAAAATAGAAATGCTGGTGTGCACCTGCGTTAGAAATCTGTAGTTTTGTAAAGTGTGTGTGCGTGTTTGTAAAGGTGGGTCCATAATTAAACCTGATTCCTGCTGAGCTTTTCAAGAATAACACACTCAGACTTAACCCATTGGTTCACATCATCGGATTAAGCCTGATTACAAACTGTTATCCTCTAGACAACAGCAACTCAGATGTGCAACTGGGCACACACACACCTCACTCACTCACTCACTCACTCACTCACTCACTCACTCACTCACTCACTCACTCACTCACTCACTCACTCACTCACTCACTCACTCACTCACTCACTCACTCACACAGCATAGCATATTGCCAAAATAAACAGCATCACCTATGCCAATACATAAATCTCTCATTGCAAGCACGAGACTCCGACTCACACCTTATTGTCACACCTACACAAACATAAATCCACGCACAAACACACGCAGACACGCAGAGAGCTCCTCTCTCTCTGTAAACACAATCTGGCAGGCAGAGGTGTGCAGAGACCCACAGCGGGGAAAAGAGGATCAGTGGGGTATTGATATTACAAGCACACATGCACGTATCTTGTTTTTCTTTCCCCTTTTCGTCACTCACTCACACAAACCCATAGTCTCCCCCCTGACAGAGATGCAGACTGTTTCTGACAGCCTGATTTCCTGGCAGCCTTCGTCTCCTCGCCTCTTAATCCGGGGTGTAGGAGGTGGGCTGAGTTGACTTCTGAGACCAGAGTCTGAGATCCTCTCATATCTGACCTTTAACACAGCCAGACTAGAGCAGGTAAAGGTCTACAGCTCCCCGGTGACACGCATGGATTTGATATAGCACACACAACCAAGCAAGAGAGGAAGAGGAAAAGAAAACAGTGCACTGGCACAAAAGGAGAGTCCTGGAATAGATCCCTATTAGCTTCTGATAAAAGTAGATTTATTTCCCTTTTTTTCATTTAATAACAGATCTTTATAACCATGAAAGACCATTACTGAAATCCTAAAATGCTTTGGCAAACTTAGAGTAATCACACTGATTTTTATGTATATTTCTGAAGTTATATTCATAAACAGAAGAAAATCTTGAGCTCAGCTGTAGGGCTCTTTCAGGTCCCGTTTATGGACTGATTTTAAAGAAAATCCTTAACCTGCACATTCATTTTTTTTAAATGATAGTAGAAATATTTGGAAAAAAATAGGTTAGGGGTAGGCACTCTTTTGGTAGAAGACACATGGTAAAAAAGAACAAAGTTAGCTTTAGACAGCATTAGGGATATATTGTTGCTGCCTAAGCTTGTGAGAGTTGTGAGAGAGCAGCTGTTGGCACCAACAGACACGGTGGTTTGTGGCTCCCTGAAGCCAATATGCAAGAACTCTTTCATTGCACCATAATATATTCCATACAATGAAAACAGCTCTGCTGTTTCTTGCGTCTGACTTTTTGATATTGGATCGTGTTTCTGTTATTACTTCTCGTAAATGTTCTTTATAGTGTTTAAAAATGTTATGCCTCAGGGAGTGCTGTCTCCACCTTCCTATATTGTTCTTTCACCATCAATATAACAGTTAAGGAAATAATACTATAACAGCCATGGGAAAAAGAAAGCTTCTGTGACTATAGGTACAGTAATAGAAAAAAAAAACAACTAATTACAACTTTGCTGTTTCCATGAAATTTAAGAACAAAAGTAGCTCACAGGTGCTTCTAATCAAAGGATGTCAATTAACTGATCATTAGCGAATGTGACTACCTCTGTAAAAGCGGGAGGTTTGGAGCTCCAGGTGTCTGTTAACACAGAGCCAAAAACAAAAGTCAGTAATTACTTTTCAAAAGTTATGGTTGCTGTCCGTCAACATGGAATGGGTTATAAGACTATAATGCGGTGCAGAAGGTAGGGCCAATATTTCTCCATAACAGTAGGAGAGACTGATGAAGTCCTATGGAGGAGGACTATTTCACAGGCTTATGTGAGTACACACTACTTATGTAGTACACTAATACTACATAAGTGTAACTACTGCAAATTCTATTGCAATGGCAGCTACACTTTGGTATATGAGTATATGTTGATTATGAACATGCAAAATAACGTCCAGAGAAAAATATTATTTGCTGTTTCAGTTTTACGGCCCTTTAAAATAGCTAGTTATGTGTTGCACCACAATAACAAAAAATAAAATATATTTTAAAAAATATGTTTTGCTAATTTTTTCTGATATTTATGGACCAAAAAGCAGTCGCCTTTTCTATAAATAATTTCCATGTTTGCTTGGGGGGAATACTGTTTTTTTATTTTCCTAACATTAATATGGAGCCAAAATAACCAGATCTAATATTTCATCTAGTTTAATCTTTCAGTATTATTCCAGGATTTGTTACCGTTTGTGGTTTCCAAGTTGTTTGACTATTAATTTTAATAAAATGAGGAAATCTGACCAGTCATATCCCAGTCTGTTGAGCACTGATAACTTTTCAAAGTTTTTAATAATGACATTCTTATCAACAAACATCACTGCAGTCTCCTTTCAGATTTGTACAAGAACAAACAAAGGCGAAAATTGAATTTTCACAGCAGCATTTTACATTCAGCTGCAGGCAGTGAAGTGAGCTATTTGAACAGCCTAACAAAGAAAACACAATAAATAAACCTTGAAATAAGAAATACATTGGTGAGGATTGATGTCTCCACATGTAGTGGTTGTTTTGGGGTAATGTATTATTTATTATAAAAATAACTTTATTTATAGGTCACACATTTTTGTAGTATTAAAAATTCCATGGCAGTCTGCCCTCACAATGAATCAAACTACTGACCTTTTGTTCAAGGAGCATAGACTGAACCAACAATGATTATCTATCATCTACCACAGACTTGGGCAAATATAAGGCCTTGTGGGCCAGTCTTCGCCAGATGTGGACTGTGGTCACAAGAAAATCCAAAATTAAACATACATTAAACTGCACATGTAAATCTAAATGTGGTGCTTTTATGCCTGCCAGCAGGGGATAAAAAACATATTTACAGTTAACTATCAAATAAATATTTTGAAGTTCAGCCCATCACTTTTATTTGTCTGTTTATTTAGGCTCAGATTTCTCTTCCTGAACAAATTAGTTTTGTACCGCTTTGTGGTCAATGCTACTCTCTGGCCTGCCACATCTCCAAAGTTGTCTTTGACCTGAATAAGGGAGATTAGGACAAGCTTCGACTTACCCCTGACACTTGCCACACCGGTCCACAAGCCAGGGATGTCATGTCCGTCAGGGCAACAGTGAGTCGGGTAGCTGGTGACCAAGCGGTTTAATCTCCAACAGATTCCCATCACCTGTCTCTGATGGCGTTGCACCAAGGCCCACAGCCCGACAGTCTGCCAGCTACTGTTGTCACGTTGCAGAGGATTCAAGCAGAAGATCCAAACCGGAGATGAATGGATGAATGGATGGATAAAGCACAAAGGGCATGCTGCTATTTTTGTAATATCTGCTCTTAAAGTTGTTTGAACCCTTTATCTACTGTTTCAACTCCGTTTTGTTCAGCCTACAGTTGTAACTGTGGATGACCCGCAGGCTGTACTGCTGTGTAAGTGTGTGTGAATACATGAATGTTTGCCTCGGGGGGCGGGGGGGGTTTGCTTCGGGATCTCTGATTAGACGCTCACAGCCAGGCTCTCAGAAGCAGCATAAATGCTAGATTTCCTTGCAGCAGTATTATATAAGGCTTTGATTTAAATCTCCCCACCTATTGCGTGAGGATTGACTTTCAAGTCTTTTGTTATAAGGGAATCCAAAAGGCTGTAGTCAAAAGTGAATCTCATTCATCCTGTTATTTTTTAGCTACTTTCAAAAACATTTAAAAAATTGTTATAAAGAGATAAAGTTGACTTAGACACATTTTGTTCTTTGTGAACAGCGTCTTGTATCAAAAATACTATGTCATTAAGGGCTTTTTGCTATTTAGAGTCACTTAAGCGCTTCCATGTTTCCACATGAATACCTGTTAGATGTGTGCTCATACTGAATGACACTATAAATTCAATGTATAAAAATGCTTTCAATTTGTCTTTCACTACAGTAACAAGATTATACACTATATTTTTAAAGTTCCTCCCTTCAATTCCACTCCATTTCAGAGGGGATAAATGTTTTTTTTACAAAACTGAGTAAACAAGAGCATGCACTCTTAATACTTTCTACATGTCTCTTTTGCCCGTAGGAAAGCATTTAGTCTTTTATATAAGTTTACACTGTTCAAAGACACAGAGAGAGGGATCATTAATCATTCCTCTAATCTCTCTAGAACTTCCAGAGTCCGAGGTTCTCTCTTATGCTCTCTTCTCTTCAGTGACCCCAGAGCTTTTCTATAGGAGTTATGCCTGGGGACTGAGATACCCATGTAAGATGGCTGATTTTACCATGCACCCTAACAAGGTTTGCACTTTTCTTTGAAAGCGAAAAAGGCCCACAGAATTACAGATCCTCCACTATGCTTACCAATCACCATAAGGTGCTTTTTCCACACATGCATCCTCTGTTCAAGCCAGAATCACCTCGAATGTTGGTGCCCAAAAGTCTCTACATTAGTCTGATTCAACTAAGCTCAGAGTCACGGTTAAAGCTCAACAAAGTTTAAGGGAGAGATTATGCCACAGAAATGAAAAGTATATTCATTGTTATTCACAAGATGACAGACAGACAGATAGACAGATAGACAGATAGATAGATAGATAGATAGATAGATAGATAGATAGATAGATAGATAGATAGATAGATAGATAGATAGATAG
>JAHUTJ010017791.1:0-19481 GCA_036250325.1 Characodon lateralis | reverse complement strand
TGTTTGCTGCAATTTTGACATTGTGTGGATGTTGTTGTATTCCCTGCCTTCGTTCTCTGCTTAACCGTCTCATCACCACAGCTATTTCTCCTATGGAAGACAGAGTTACCCAACTCTGTCCGTTACTTAAACATCAGGATGACGAAGATGAGGATGTGACAGACCACTTTTCTGACCTGTACCCAGATCCATCTCTATATGATTCTGTGATTTGAATGTCAGTAAGTACCTCTGAGTGTAATTATATTTGTGCTCATGAAAATGATCTTACAGTTAAAAATCTAAAAGAAGTGGCTGTTTAAGTGATATGAGAATATGAGCAAATATAAGATAAACAGTGGGGAAATGTTGGAATAATTGTATATAATTTTTATCTTTTATCTTATATTATTTTCCTTTGTTTCATTTGACTATTTGATTTTATAAGCTTTCATGATGTTTGTGTAAGTAAGGATATGTGAGTTGTCTGCAGGCAAAGGTCATAAATGGAGGTGAGGAGGAAGCGGTCGAGTTGAGGAGGTCATAAAGATGAAGGCTGATTGCGCTGAATAGAAGACGCACTGATCCTGGAGGATGGGGAGACTGTGGAAGTGTGCTGTTGAAAAATAAAGGAGTTTATGACCTGTTTAAAATGCAGCTGTTTGTTCCCATCCTTTAGAGAACAATGTTTTTGTAACTAGGGGCCCCCAACGATAATAAAAAGAGAGATGCGGACAGATGCTGTTCAGAGCGGTGCGAGAATTGTAATTGAACACATCTTGACCGTTCTCCTCGCTGCGAGAATATAACTAATTCTTTGTCTCTCTCTTCTTTTTGTGATGTTATAAGTATTGTAGGTTGTTTAAACCTGACACAAATCACTCGGTTTTATAAATAAATGGGCCTGGTGTCAAGACGTGGTGTGGTGGACCCCAAAATGCAGACAGGCAGGAGGCAGCGTGGCATGTTGAGTTTAGATTTAATTATCAAAAAAAAACTTACAGACAGGCAGGTAGTTGCAGATGCAGGCATGGACAAACTTAGGTAGAACAGGCATGGCATAAACAGTTGAACTATGAAACTGTAATGTTTCCGCAAAGAATGAACAGAAAAGCAGTGTATATCTGGAGCATGGTCCCCTTACCGCCGGGGAGGCTGGCGAGGCAAGCCGGCAGTTACTACGGCGGGAGCGGAAATCTCCAAACCCATCGGAGTACGTTTGAAATTAAGTGATGTCTTGATAAATCAAGCAGATTTTTCACGTCTACACAGTTATATTCCCGCACTAAAAACATTGTAAAAGTTCATTTGTGTCACAGAAAGTGTAATTTTTCACAGTTTACTCACAGCTTTTGCCACTGTGGTACGCCATGGCTGCTTGACCAATCGGCTTCGACCCGCAATGAATCATGGGAAATGATGGACCGCGAAGGATACTCACAACCCATTCTTCAAATCGGGCAAAAGACGGACACATTTGTCAGCCGCATTTGACAGACCTTCTGCGCCGCGCTGTGACGTAATCGGCCTACAAGTATGGACTTGGAAGGATCCAGCCCCTGTATTGGGACACACCCTCGGCCTTTACATGGGTCCTCCTGCTTCCTGTTTATTGACCAATAGTAGAGGAGCTGGAGAGAAGAAGGCAACCTTCCTCATTTGCATAATGAAGGAGAAATCTATACGGTAAAGTAAAAAGACGAGATGAGGAAATGTAAAAAGAACAAAGGCATGGCTAAGGAAAAGTAAAAAGAAAATATATACATATCTTGATGAAAACAGATGCCTAAGGAAAAGGAAAAAGAAAATATATACATTTCTTGATGAAAATGCATGTCTAAGGAAATGGAAAAACAAAATATATATATATTTCTGTTTTTATTTTTAATTATGTCAGGATCAGTCCTCCATAGCTAAGGGTTGCTGCCCAGCAAATGTATTATTGCCACAGGTGATCAAAAGAATGTCATGACAAGACTTCTTACCAAAAAGCTCAATAACATAAAGTTATCCAAACATTTTATACTGCAAACATCAGTAAAATATTTACTTTTACACAGAGTATGTAGCATATTGTGTTTTTTGTTACAATTACACAGTTTGTTGACAAATTGAAGATTACAGAAAATAACTGTATTAAAACCTAGGCTCATTCATTTAGTTAAAAACAACAGATTAACATACAGTCTACATGCTGACCATCATAATGCATAAGTAATGTCTCTCTTTAGCTTATTTGGTTAATCCTGTTTTTTTTTTAGCTATGATATATATATTTTTTTACCAGTAATAATGATTGAGGGTACAAAAACATAAACTCATTAAAAATAAATTAGATCAATTTTAATGTGCTACATCATCAACATGTGGCTGAAGGTGAGCAAACATTCTTAATTACTTTTTATTCTTTTATTACAAAATGTAGCCTACATTCCTCAACAACAAAACATTGACTTTCGAAATTGTCAACAAAATGAGCAACACCGGTTCAAGATGATTTTGGCATTTATTTTATTGACTAATGTAACAGACAAGCACTGTCTGTCATGCAAATCAAATTAAGCTAGCAATAGCAACCTGTGTGGATGGTGCCAATTTGTGAAATAGGCTAATAGCACCTTTGATATTATTTAATTTTAATACAGAAGAAAAGGCAGATAAAGTCTTTAAACTGAAATCCCATTATAGACCTCTACTTAGCATCTTAAAAACACACAAACATCTGCAGATTATTCCCAAACAATTATAAGATAAGCTAATGTAACTTTGCAATGTCTTCCTAATCAACAGATACATTCAAATTAAATGCAGAGCAAAACACCAAAAACATTATAAAGATTCATATATTCAAAATCATAGGCAGAAATGTAAAATTAAATGACAAAAACCTTAAATAATTTTTGTACAATTTAGTAATGTTTCTGATTGAAGATGAGACAGACATCTCTCACAAAAAACAATGTATAACAATGAGTATCAATTTAGGAAAAAAGCTTCCTATTTTTATTTAAGTTTTAATGAAAAAAGGGAATGTTGAAATATATTTCTATATTTATTGACATTCCCAGGATGCAACCCTTCTTATTACTGCTAATCAACTTGTTGCATGTTTCCACTTGTATTTTGCTGATTTCTATTTGGTGATCAGCTCCAACTCTATGACATTAGAAGGCATTCTTGCCTTCACCCTAATTATGGCTTGCTTTGCAGATTCTCTATCAGGGTCAAGTTTTGAGTCTGGCTTGGCCATTTCAAAAATTTTATATTAAATCTGTTCAGAAGAAATACGTTAAAGTACAATTAAAAGACTACTTTGTACTTAAATCTGCCATGGGTTTGTATAATTTTGCAATTGGCTGTAATTACTCTACTGTTGTACTACTTAACCCTGTGGTATACACATTCACTCCAGATGGGACCCTTTTTTCTTTGTGGTGTGTCGGGTAGTGCAATAAAAGCAGTGTAATACGACTTTCTTGCATGGTGAAATCCCTGGAAGCAAAAGGTGTATTAGAAATGTGTAGAATTAATTACAGATGGAATTATGAAGAAAAGCATTCACCTTCACATCTGCTGTCAGGTGGGTGGATGGTCCTTTTTCAGACCCTGTTAAGAAATTACGTTTAATTTTCATTAAGATTTATAAGTGAAATCATAATTTGGAGACTGCGTTTTCTATTTATTCAAGTTATCTTTGCCCGAAACAAGCGTTATTATTGAAACAAGTAGTTGTTAAAAAAACACAAGAAATCTGTAAGGGGCCAAAATAATCTTTTTATAGCACTGGAAGTATGTGATTGCACAGAATTAGAGTGTAAAAAACTGTTACCTGAAGATTTTGAGCTCTTTTTCTTATTCATCACACACAGTGAGAAAGCCAGTAAAACGCTCAGGATGGAGGTGAAAGAAAAAGCTGCACTCCACAAATAAGTCACCAAATTGTTATCTGCAGAAACACAACAACATAGACATTGTGTTTACGTTAAGTTTACATATATTTTTCCTGACTGAAGCTACTCACCTTTTAGGTCCAGCTTAGTTCCTTTTCCAAACAAAACGTGTCCACATGACGCAACTGCACAGTAGTAAGTTCCAGCGTGAGATGAGCTCAGGTTCCTAATCGGCAGTTTGTACACGCAGCTTTGTCTCGAATCATTCGTTTTCTTACTACACCTCTCATCCTCACCCCCATGGCTGTAAACAAGTCCTTGTTGAGATTCCTCAGAGTTTTTAAACCAGTAAACACTGTGTTCTTCACCACAGCTGCCAGGTTGCACTGTACAGTTCAGAGTCACAGAGCCTCCTGGCAGGACAGTTTCAGATGTTGACTGATAGACTACAGTCTGCATCTTTGAAATTGGGTTTTCTACACTCACCATTGTTCCTTCTGCAAAATCAAGCCTGTATAAATAGCTACTGGCACAAAAATAGTTTGCAGAGTCTGAAATTCTTAGATCTGTTATCTTCAAGTGATTTTTACTTTTAGCAGTGTCCAGCTTAAAGCGTGGATTGTTTTTGAATTCATCATGAAAAGTAGCATTCGTTTCATACTTGTAAAAGGTGGAAATGAGCCTTGGTTTCTGTCCCAGATATTGTCTGTACCAGTAAAATCGTGCATCGACAACATCTTTGTAGAAACATTGCAAAGTCAAGTTTTCTCCTGCTTTAATTGACACAAATTGTTTCTCTTGGCGAACAGACGAGGAGATTTTTGGAGTCTTTGCCAGAGCTGTAGAAAAAAAAAAAAACATAATAAATATATGACAATACAACACACCAAAAAACTTCCTGATACATAGACTCACCCATGTTCCCCAAGAACAAGCATATCAGATAGACGACAAAGCGTATACATGTCATGGTGTTTAGATTGTTGTGCTGAATGAAAAGCACCTCGACCCATTTTTCAGGTTTCATAGATAAGGCTGTACTTTATCTGATTGTGCAAGCAGAGGTTGCCTATTAAGGAAACCTGGTTACATGTCCATGGTCGGCTTTAGAACCATATTCTTTCTGTGTCATCCTACGCAAACAGTGGCCGTGTTTTTTTCCTGTCTTGGAAAAGATTCCTTGAAGTTTTCCTTGAAGCATACTTCAATGAATTGTACTGCAATGTTATGTAGTGAACCAACAAAAGGTAGCACACAGTTCGGCCATGTGGTTGTCTACCTTCACCAAGGGCGTCTTGGTGAAGGCAACAATTAATAACAAGCCAGTCCAAAGTACTTCATAGGAAATTAAAGAAAATACAATTGCAATAAATTTAAGCTTTTTCTTTAAAAGAAAGCCTAATATGTCAAAAAATTTAAACTATTGTCTAAGATAAAATAAATATTGAAATGATATTTTTTTAATTTCACACTTCAATCAGTGATTAGAAAACAGACCACTAGTGAGATTCTTTGAAAATGGTTTGAATATATTAAAATGCAAAAAAACGATGTCAGGAATTAGCAGGCCAAAGCAGGATTGCTTCCCTATCCATTGAAAGTACCTTGCTTTGCATATTCCAAAGAATATAACTTATATATTTTTTTTGTTTAACCCTATTTATTTGTGTTTTTTGTGATGGTTCATAAACCAGTATAACCTTTATGGAATGATTTCTAATTGAAACAGTTAATAAACAGAGATAACCTAAGAGATTGCTGTCACATGTACAGCACCACCATTATCCATCCAACAATTGTCTTCAGATTAACTGAGATCAACTTGCTGCGGTAAAAGTCCCAGGAGAGAAACCCAAATATCCTTCTCAGGAGCGACACTCTAATGCCCACTCTGGGGGAATCAAAGGCCAGAAGGGATATACTTATTTTTAGTCTCTTGAAATGATCTGGATCTAACCCAGGGTTTCCTCCCACCTGGACATGCCCAAAAAAACCTCTACAGGTAGAAAATCAAGAGGTATCTTAATCTGATGCCCAGAACCACATCATCTGACTGCTTTTGACAACCAATACTCATAAACTCACTGTCTGGTTCTGCTGGAGGTTTCTTCCTGTTAAAAGGGAGTTTTCCTCTCCACTGTCACTACATGCATGCTCAGTATGAGGGATTGCTGCAAAGTCAACGCCAGTGACTGTCCACTGTCTCTACATGCTCATCCAGGAGGAGNTCACGGTCTGGTTCTGCTGGAGGTTTCTTCCTGTTAAAAGGGAGTTTTCCTCTCCACTGTCACTACATGCATGCTCAGTATGAGGGATTGCTGCAAAGTCAACGCCAGTGACTGCCCACTGTCTCTACATGCTCATCCAGGAGGAGTGACTGCTACAAATCACTGACTCGATGCAATCTGCTGGGTTTCCCTAGATAGAAAAACTTTTTAACCAATTTGAATAAATAATTGAATCTGACTGCACTGTTCAACAGTTGGGATTAATCGGAATGTATGTACCTGACTTTAAATCTGTATGATTAGATTGAACTGATTTTGTGAAATGCCTTGAGACGACATGTGTTGTGAATTGCCGGTATATAAATAAAACTGAATTGAACTGAATAAATTCCCGTAGTGTTACTGTCAGGTTATTTCCAACCCTTCCCACCATATACCAAGACCTTTAACAGGTTTTTAGTAAGGATCTGCCTCTTTCTCTTCCACCACATTGCCCCTATGATTGTGCAATCAACCTCCTTCCTGGTGCTCTTCTTCAGTCTGGGAGATTATACTATCAGATAGCTGTTAAAAAGAAATATTCCCTTCCACTCATCTCCTCTCCCTTCAAACCCATACAGGGTGCCACTGTTTTCACAAAACTGGATCTCCGCATGCATACTATATCCGCATCCAAATGGTGACGAGTGGAAAACCACATTAAAACCCTTGTGAGTGTGAATCCTCATGATTCTAGGAGCTACTAACAAAACAAGTCTCCCAGCAATGCCTATTTCGCATTTCCGACACCAGCACAGCTGGTCGCAATGGAGAGGCAGTGTGCATCCAGCTTTGAAACTCGCTGGCAAGTGAGACATCTATTTGAAGAATCCTTAAATCTAAAGTTGACTACAATCTGACATTTGTGTATCTCTCTGTCAACGAACAGCAAAATGTTGAGTTATGGTCTGCTGCTCATGCAATCAGCAAATCATGGGGGTAATTAAGACAAGCTGTCTCAACCATTCCTTCTGAGCTTCTGCAGAAACGAAATCTAACTCAAAGGTTTCCCCAGAAGAGATGGTGTCTTTAATCACGTTGAGTAAATCAGCTTTCCTCCTTTCCTGTTTGAAAGGAGACCCCATAAGAACCGTAGCATCACACGTCTTTCCAATTTATTTAATTATATCTTAAATAAGTCAAACATATTGCACAACACGCTTAAAGGCCATTTTGAGAACCTTGTTATACCTTATGGTCTCACCAAACCATTCGCAGTTTTCCTAGCATAAGTTAACAATGTCATCCGGGACTGTCTGATTGTTTTTGTCTTCATCCATCTTGACGATATCCGTTTCTTTTTCAAAAGTCTTAGAGGAACACAAATCCCATGTGAGACAGGTCATCCAAAGACATTTAGAACATTTTCGTAAAGGCCAAAAATGTGAATTTCACAAATCATCCATATCCTTTCTTGGCTATGCTTTTTAGGGTGGACAGGTGAAGATGGATCCTGATAAGATAAAGCAGTTCGAGATTGTCCTCCTCCCACTAATAGAAAGCAACTTCAGCATTTTCTGGGATATGTTCATTTTTACAGACACTTCATTAGAGATTTTAGACTGGTTGCTGCTTCACTCACTTCTCTCACCTCAACTAAAAGTCCTTGCTCCTTTTCTGAACTTAAGAAAATATTTCCACAGTTACCATCCTCATCCATCCAGATCCAGCCTCAAAGTTATCCAAGAAGTGGATGCTTCCAATTATGGTGTTGCCACCATCTTATCCCAAAGGTTCTCCTCAGACGATAAGCTTCACCCATGTGCGTTCTTCCAAAAGTATTTTTCTCCCTATTGTTTGTTTAATGGTTTCATTTCACCATTGCGTCCTGGATCCAGAAATGTTAAACATGATGCTCTCTCCCAACAGTTTTCTTCTGATGACACTCTTTATAAGCCATACCTCATTCTACATAAGTTGGGGCTCATTCCTGGGATTTGAAGAGCCTTGTCCAAACTGCACTCCATAATAAACCAGGTCCTGGACAAGGTCCACTCTATGTCCCATCTTCCATACGTTTTTAGGTAATCCATTGGATTTACACTCCTCGTTTCTTTTGTCACCCTGGAGTTGGCCACACTGTAGGGCTACTTCACCATTATTTTTGGTGGTATTTTTTAATACATATATGCGGGACAGCATATCTGCCTGTACCATTTGGGCCAGAAATAAAAGCTCCCATCACCCTCCTTAAGGTCTCCCTCAACCTCTGTCTTTTCCCAGTCACCCATGATCACACATTGCCATTGATTTTGTGACCGGCCTCCCTGCATCCAACAAGAAATCATTCGTCCTCAATATAATAGACCTGCTTTTCAAAGCGTGACATTTAGTTACTTTCTTGGAGTTGGCATCTACTGCCGAAACCACCAACCTCCTTATACACTATGTTTTCTAGCTCCATCAGGTCAGATTAAGGTCATTGCTCAGGTCTGGAAATATTTCTGCCCTGCTCTTGCTGCTAAATTCTGACTCACCTCAACTTTCATCTAGAAACCAATGGTCAAAGTAAGCGCATGAACCAGGACCTGGAGAACACACTCCAGTGCATGTGCTTGCTACCTGAAGCAAACATCTTACCTGGGTGGGGTATACTCATAATTCTCATATGTCAGCAGCTTCTGGTTTATCACCCTTCGAAACCTCTCGTAGATACCAGCCCTCTCTCCTCCCAGATTCTTTACCTGATTCCATCTGTCAGAACCTATCTCCAAGACTGTCAAAAAATCTGGAACCTGACCAATCAGCCTTACAAAGAACATCAGCCCAAAATAAGTAAATCACTGACAAGAAACACATTCATGCTCTCACCTAATTTCTTGATCAGAAAAACTCCAGAAAACTCAATGTCAGATTCTTAGGTCAGTTTGAAATAGACTCAGCCCATCATTCGTCTTAAACTTCCATCTTCCAACTTCCAACTTTTATGTCTCTCAAATCAAGCCAGTTCTTTCTAGTTCCATGTGCCCTCTGGCCGAGCCCCCTCTACCTGCTTGGGTAATTGATGGACATCCTGCCTTAACTATGCATCACAGTGTTGATGCCTGGTGTTGTGGCCAGGGTTTACAATGTGGATGTGGCCAGATGTGCCAGAGGGGGATGCTGCCATTTGGGTCATATGTCTTTTCCTATCTTATGAAATACAAATTTAGAGAAAGTGTAAATTATAAAGCTTTGTTCTTCAAAACCATACAAATATTTTAAAATGATTTTTACTACATCACAAACTATCCAAAACAAAACATATACATCTTTGTAATAAACATATTAGTGATGTGTCAGTCTAGAACGAAATGGCTCTTAGAGCTGGCTCTTTGAAGTGAACTTTAGGAATATATTTTTTACTGCAGCTTACTTTTTTTGTCTTTAAACTGCACGTGATTGGTCAATATGTGTGCTGTCGTCTCTGTCTGCACTAGCGGAGGGGTGTAGGCTAGGCAGTTATACACATCTGCTGACTGTTTGGCAATGGGAGTGGCCAGCACACCATGAGTGAGGCTGGTGTTACAATTAAGGAGGCCTGTTCAATGTTACTGTTTCATATTGTGCAGTTATCACAATGTAAATCCAGTGCAATTTATATTACAAAGTAATAATGAAAAAACAGTAATACAGTCATTATGGTAAAAATTATATCTAACTACAGTTCAATACAGCTTTCTTTACAACTTAGGGATTCTCAGAGAATTTGTGTAATACAAGCTCTACCAATCTACCAATATTAGTGAGGAATATTCAATTGCCTTCAAAATTTGGGGGCGTACTCTTATACCCCCGGCTCTGCAGATTAGACACATAGATGGTGGAACTCTAGCTGAAAGCAAAAAGAGGGACCTTTACTTTGGCTTATAAATTGTTTACATAGCGTAAAAGGTTGTGAAAAGTTTAACTGTTCATTGTATGTGAAGGTAAGATGCAGAAGACAGTATGAAGCAAATAATAATAAAAAAACAATAACATATTTTACAATTAATAAAATACATGCTGGATATTAATGGTGTAAACACTTTACTACATTGACACAAAGAAGTCTACAACCGAAGACATTGCATCATTCCATTGTGATAGATTAAAATCCAAAAAACACTTTGGAACTAAATGAAAAACGGTAAACTTTCTAACACAAAACTTTCTTGTACTTCTTTGGCCACCAGTGCTTTCCCATGCTGAAAGAACAGAAAAACAAAACGATACTATAAACATTTTATCACTTCTTGTTTTCTATTTCCTGTCCAGATGAATCACACATGCTAAGCAAAATAGCTACTCTGAATTTTGAAATGCACAGATTTGAATACAAATATTTTTATTCTTTTAAAATGATCGTCCATCCATTGTTTATAGTCGCTACTCCATGCAGTGTAGCGGGGCACTGGCGTCCAGCCCCAGCAGTCATTGGGCGAGAGGACAGGTCTTCAGTCCATCACAGGAAAACACATGGGACAAACAACCATGCACACACACATTCACACCTAAGGGCAATTTAGAAAAACTAATTAACTTTAAAATCATGTTTTTAGACTGTCTGTACTGTTGTTGTCTTTCTTTGGAAACCAAATGGCAACCACAAACACCAATCACAAAATGCTCCAAAATAGGTAAATGTGCCTTTACAGAAACAATTTTTTTTAAACCAGAAATATTATGATTTGGATTCTGATCAAAAGAAACAAAATGTCTCACTATAGAATCATCTTCGTTTCTGAAACTAGCTTAGTTTCTGAAACTACATTGAGGAGATTCTAAATCACAAAGCTTATGCAACGCTTATTTCAAGCTTAAACTGGAATAAACACACTCTGTCTTGCTGCTGCTTCTCTGCCTTCTTGATTTGTTCAAATGGTCAACATTTATAGATGCATAAAGGATTCTGTTTGTGTCTTGGTCATTAATCTGGAAATATATGTGAAAGCAGATCAGAATATATACCCTGTTGCAAAGTTTTTAAGCCATATATATATTATTTATTATATTTGTATTATTTATAGCCTAAAGACTAAAAGGTGAAGGTTAATCTGACCCATGGTGCAGTCATAGCAGCAGTAAACTATGACTCTGGTTGAAAAGAGAGCAAATTAGTTTTTAACAAAAAGCATATTTAGTAGACAAAGAACATTGGAGGTGCATCTCAACAAATCAAAAAATCCTGAGATTCATTTATTTAAAAATATAAACATGCAATAATGGGTTTTTATTATTTGTAAGCTATAATAATCAAAACCAGAAGGAATTAACACCTAAAATATATCACTGTGTTAAAAATCTATATATGAGTTTCACTTTATCAGTTAAAATGTACACTCACTTTTACATTACCTTTGGCTTGGTGGGATGTTTTTCTTAGTCTGCACGCACAGAAAATCAGTAAAGCAACAAGTAGCGTTGTCAAACATCCAGTTAAAGTTCCAACCAAAACATTTTTCAAGACGTTTTTCTCCCCTACATACAAAATTACAGATTTTACCTCATGTGTCTGTCTTCCTACACATTACGTATGTAGTAATGCAACAAAAATTCTGCATTGTTGCATTTCCAGACAGAATGTGTCCACATGAGGCAACAACACAGTAGTTGGTATCATCAGACACATGCAGGTTCTTCACTGGCAGATTGTAGACACAGGTGTGTATTTGTGTACTTAAGTTTCTCTCACACTGACCATTCCTTTTTTCATGAGTGTAAATAAATCCTGGTTGAAATCCGTCAAGAGTCTTTAAACCAGTAAACAGTGTGTTCTCCACCACAGCTCCCAGTTTGTACTGAGCAGTTCAGAGTCACAGAGCTTCCTGGTTGAATGCTTTCGGATGTTATCTGATGGATCAAAGCTCTTACGTTTGAACCTGAACTTTTTACACTGAGAACAGTGCCTTGCGCAAAAGTAACAACTTGTGCATTGCTTATTCCACAGAAATGTGTAGCAGAGTCTGAAATTCTTAGATTTGAAATTATCAGCTGATTTGCTTCGTCTTCTATAACCAAGCTGAAATGAGCATTGTTCTTGAATTCATCATAAAAAGTTATCTCTTCCCCGTACACATAAAAGCTGGCAATCAGCTTGGGTTGCTGTCCCAGAGTTTGTCTGTACCAGCAAATTGTTTCTGAATCTTTCCTTTCATGGAAACATCGTAAAGTCACGTTTTCACCGATGGGAGCTGATATAAAGTTGCTGTTTCGACGAACAGGTGGGGTCAAATGCAGATGAGTTTTCTGAACTGAGGTAAAATCAGAGTAAAAACATATGATCGATAAAGTTTCTTATGATTCAGGAAAAACCTGACATAATATGTGTCATATTTAGATTGAAATAAAGCAAATCCTTAGACACAAAATTCACCCATGGTCCCTAAAAGCAAAAATGTCATCCAGTAAACAAACTGAGTAGATGTCATCATGTTTGGAAGATAAGGTTGAATGGAAAAAAAATAAATGTCTTCTCCTCTTTTAGAAGTGTGCAAGACTGCATTTGATTGGCCAGTGCCAAGTGGCACATGTCCTATTTAGGAGAAAACCATTTTTTCACATCAACTTGTGATTTTACATTTTACTCATGAAAGGTTTTGCTGCGTTAAACAGAAATAAAGGACCCTGAGAGTCCATATTCATCTTTTATTTGTTGTTAAATACCTAACATTTAGTTTGGTTAAAAATAAACAACTAAAAAATATCTGATTAAAGAATGATTGGTAGATTTAATAGACCTATTTAAAAATAGTGGTGTTTATGGAGAAGATTGCAAGGCCCAGACTGGGAGATGAGTGTATCTGGTTTGGAAACTTTAGCCATTCCGTTTCAATTTTTGCAGATGATGTGGCTCTGTTGAGATCTTTAATCCATAACCTTCAGCATGCATTGGATGAGTTGAGCTGAGCATTAAACTGCTGGTATTAGAGTCAGCAGTTCTAAATCCATAGCCAGGCAAAAACCAAGGAGCTTGAGAAGTTCAAATGTCTTACTTTTATTTTGCAGATATTGTGGTTCCCATAAAAACTGGGTTTCTGTATGACAGTAATTCATACATTACATTAACTCTTAAGAGTAAAGGTTTTATGTAAAGCATTCTTATAAAATTGTTTCAAATTGATAACATCCTTTACACTGTTGTCACTGGGTTATTACCTAGACTACCTGAATACAAAATGCCGAATTTGATCTCTGACTATCCAGATATTGTTGTTAGGAGCCCAACTATAGAACAAATAGATCGAAAAAACCCATTTGGATCACCATTTGGACCACTGCCTTTCAGAGTTCATGAAACTACAAAACCAAAAGTTGTTAATATCTGTTTCTTTTCTACACTTTATAAAATTGGGAACAAAATTTTTCTTTCTGTGTCTTTGCAATGACAAACATATCTGAAACATTTGCTTCTGACCTCTCATTTATGTGTCATGTTTTTAAAGATCACCTTAAAATGTCACTGTCCTAAGCTTTGCATAAGACTGTATTAGGTATATTTTGGAAAAGAATCCTAATGAGGATTACATCCTATCCACTTTACATTCTTTCTGTTATATCTCGTTGCTTTCTGCTGTCCTGATTCTGTAAACGGCCAGTCTTTGGGTTTCCTGTCTGAGGTTACCTAAAACCTTTTTTCCACTAGTGGAAACTTCTACTGTAAAGTTCATATCACCTTCACCACATAAATGGAGGCCATGCAGCGATAAAAGACTCTAAGTCAAACATTAGGGGGTTATGAGTTGAGAATTTACCCATCCTAATTATTTTTATCTGTTGAAGTGAGAAAATGTGTGTTGGCTGCATGGCAGAAAGTACAGAAGGAAAAGCAGTGGTGTCTGAATGAAGCTTTAAGAAACAACTTGGAACAAAACAAAATGCAAGAAAAAATAAATTTTATTAGAGTTCTTTAAACTGGATGCTTGTTTTCTGAAAAAGCTTTCTGTGTGCACTGCATATTAATAGTCCGATTACTAATATTGATTTAATGTTAAATTATCTTACTTTTTTTCTTTAAATGACATTTTTTTCTTTAAATGACATTTTTCTCATTATTCAATTCAATTCAATTCAATTCAGATTTATGTATATAGCACCAATTCACAACACATTTCGTCTCAAGGCACTTTACCAAGTCAATTCATCGAATCACACAGATTTCAAGTCAGGTACATACATTACAATAAAACCTAACTATCAAACAGTGCAGTCAGATTCAGTTTATTATTCAAATTGGTTAAAAGTTTTTCTATCTAAGGAAACCCAGGAGATTGCATTGAGTCAGTGACTTGTAGCATTCACTCCTCCTGGATAAGCATGTAGCATATGTGTTTAGGTTATGTCACTAGTTCATTCCCCTTTTGCTTAGGTTCTTACTTATTTCTGTAAGTTATTCTCTAATGTTAGCGTGTGTTTTACATAGAGAAAGCTCCAAACAAACCGAAACTTGTCAAATCAACCAATCTGTTTATTGGTCAGACATGTCCAGGGCAAGACAACTAAATGTAACTACAGGACGCAGATGCTGTGTTCCGATTTAATCGTATCATAAGTGGGTTTCTGGGTACTATTTCAGGCAAAATAACCAGAGAAGTATACCGAATGATTTTGAGAACACGTCTTGAAAGCTGCATAAGGCTTTCTGCTTTATGAAAAAGACATGCTGCCATTGTGTATGAGTTTGTTTACTCATCCCACAATGCAACAAATTTCAATACCCTCTCCTTTAAGAACAATCCCCATTACACCAAGTAAGATCAAGTTTAATTATCACAGCAAGATTCCAGATATCTACAAATTATTTCCTCACTCCAGGAGAGAACTAATGTCTCTACATCCCATTCAAAGCTCCTGTCCTTGTTATTCTAGATCTAGGGTCTCAGGCCCTATGCTGAAAACTTTAAATCATGAGATAATAGGCCTCTTGGCTCCTTCTCTTATTAATACACTCCTTGCCTGGCCTGCCCATGAGGATGGACACCATGTCTTGGTAGATTTGCAGGTGTCCAATATGCTTTTCATTTTCAGATGATGGATTAAACGGTGCTCTTTGAGATGTTCAAAGCTTGGTATATTGTTAAATGTCCTATCCCTGCTTTAAACTTTTCCACATCTTTATCCCTAGTTTGTCTGCTGTGTTATTGGGTCCTCATGACGCTTTGATTCTCTAATATTTTTCTACAAACTTCTGAGACCTTCACAAAACAGATACATTATGCTGTGATTAAATTGCACATAGCCAATTCTCTTGATCAATTAGGTAACTTCTGAGGTGAACAGTTGCATTGGGTTTTACCAAAGGGTTTCAGAATGAAAGGCAGCCGGATACATACGCATGCCTCACTGTTAAGATTAAGATTTAAGAACTTTTACCTGCACTTTACAAATATCCTCTACTTTATGTTCTGTCATATAAAATCCAAATAAAATACAGAGAAGTTTGTAACACGGCAAATGTAAACAAATTACCTTTGCTATACTGTGTAGCCCTCTTGGTTACCACGGTGTAGCGGTGGAGCCGCCACAGCTTTTCAGAAGGTTGCAAATGTATCCACAGAGTCGAAACAAAGTTCTATTCATTCTGTCCCTTTGATAGTCAAGTTCCAAAACTGAACTTAGTTGTGGTTTTTCCACCAGGTTTTAAGTTGTCTCTTTAGCATAAAATTAAAGTAGAGTAAATATATTTTTTTTTTTTATATCCCATACCCATGTTTTCAATCTGCTTAATGGATCATTTATGTTAATGTTGTATTTTACAATTTATTTTACATGTTCATTTGATGTATATGCCTGAATAATGTTTACTTTTTACATAGACAGTTGGAGAAAATAAATAAACTGTTGTTGTGGTTTTCAGTAAACATTAACCACATCATTCACTAACAGTAAGAACGTCAGCCGCAAAGCTGTTCTAAGAAATAGAAATAGGTCAGAAACAGGAGGGGCTACTACCTTTCAATAACAATAGATTTTTGTTCCACAATGACTCAGGTTTTAAAGAACAAAAATGAGGTCAGTTTTGAGAGGACAAGTTTCCTGCGGGCTTTTGCAATAAAATCAAATGCTTCCTTTGTGGTTCACGTTTAACTGTTAAGAGTTTAAATGCATGCATTCAAGTAAGGATGGGGAAGGCACATTTAGAAATAGAGTACAAATGCCTTAAATACCCCTAAACAATATTCAGTACAACCAACTCCCTTTAGAAGTCAATTAATTGGTAAGCACACTCTGCCAGTGTGTTATTTAATTATAGTATAATACCAGCTGTTTTGTAAAGGTCTCAGAGGTTTGTAAGAGAACATAATCCAATGCATGATGAAGACAAAGGATGTGGAGATACTCAAAACACAGTCAGGTTATAAAATATTTCAAATTTTTAATATTTTCGGTACTGAATATAGAGCACTGTTCAAACCATCATCTGAAAATGGAAAGATTACGGCATAGTTACAAACCTATAAGGACATGGCTTTCCGTCTCCACTGACAGGCCAGGTAAGGAAAGCATTAATCAGAGAAACAGTCAGGAGGCTTATGGTAACTTTGGCAGCGTTACAAAGATCCACCTCTCAGATGGACAGTATGTGTGTGGCAGAGACATACCAAAACACATGAATCTTTATTACAGCTTAAAGCTGGTAATTCAAAGGATTGACCCAAATACATGCCACGTTTTAGATTATAATTTGAAAATCGTATATCACTATTCCACCCACTAAACGTTTGTGCAATACTTTGGGTTAGTGTGACACATAACATCCAATAAAAATTGTTATTGACAAATTTGTATGACAATGAATGGAAAAGTTCATGGGGCTTTTGCATTATCTTGCTGTTCTTAGGACTGTACTCTTCTGGACTGATATCTCCAATGTATCTCCAGATGTTTGATGAAGTCACTTCTCTATTGTTTGGTCACTGCCCCAAGTGCTTCAATGACCATGGGCACTACTGTTGCCTTCCCCGACCATATATATATATATACACACACATACAGTACTGTGCAAAAGTTTTAGGCGGGTGTGAAAAAATGCAGTAAATAAAGAATGCTTTCAAAAACTGGAAATGTTAATCATTTATATTCACCAATCTACAAGTGTAGTGAATGTTATATTGTTCCTTGTGTGATTACTTCCTTGCGTCATTCCTTTACTTTTTTGTGCCTTTCTTTCATTTTTCAATTAATTTGGTTTGTCCTTCCTTCCTTCTTCCCATCCTCAAATCTTCCTTTCTTGTGATCTCGCTTTTCACTTGGTTTCTTTTTGTTCCTTCCTTCACTCCTTGTGTTCTTGTGTCCTTCCTTTCTCACTTTCCTTCCTTCCTAGTATCCTTCTATCCCTCTTTGTTTCCTTTCTTTAGTGTGTCCTTTCTTCTGTCCTTCCACTCCTGTATTGGTCCTGGTTCTCTTTTCAGGTACTTTGTTTGCACTTTTTTTCCTTTCTTTTGACATTCTTTCCTTCCTGTTGTCCCTATGCAATACACTTCATCTGTCCATACTTTCTTCCACGTGTTCTACCTAACTCATTAGCTGTCTAGTTACTCCTTTTTTTTTCAGTCTTCCATTGATTCATTGTGTCACTGCTTCCTTCTGTCTGGCAGTCATTGTCTGATATTTGCTGGTTTCATATCATACCACTAATGCTGAAATATTTGCCACTGATTCTTAGGGAATCTTGTATTTATGTTTAAAATTGAAGGAAGATTTTGGAATTTTGAGTCTGAAAAAGTTAAGAATTCTTTTACAATAAAATGTTTGGGGACTCTGCATACAAGTGACAGTAAGAACAAACAGGCCAGAGGTGTTACTGTAAAGCAGCATGAACAAAGGAACATAGGAGCTACAACCACAAAGACATCCTGTCAAGACAGAGGAGAGGTACGGTTGACAAAACTAATGGGGCTGAGGTCGACCTGTGTTCTATATCAGTCAACTATCTGCAGCACTTGAAGGCTTTACTGTCCTTAAGAGGAAAGGGCTAAAGTTGAAGAAAACATATCAGCTTTAAATCCTGTATAATGACAGTAGATGTTTCAAAGGCTTAAACAAAAAGCAGATCATCAGTAGGTAAATGCCCCTTCTTTTAAACAGCATGCACCTGACAAGCCAACAAACTTCGCACTCGCCATATTCACCCTTTCTCTTTGTGCCTTTTGTTAAATAAATAAGTTTGTTTCTGCAAACTTTCTTATAATGTGTCATGGCCACATTTAAGTGTTATGGGGTCAGGTCAGTAAACTGTGATCATCAATGTGAATAACTGTAATTAACAAAGTAGACTGTTGCCCTCTGTCAGTCAACGAATTGTACTGCACACTTGGTTGAAATAAAATAAAATCTATATCTATCAATCAGAGTTCTGAAGGTTTTTTGGTCCAACTACATAAAACCTAAAATAAAGCCTCTGGTTCAACACAACTTACATGGTAGTTTTTGGAATAAAAATAAGTAAACAACTTTTGTGTCTTCATATTAGTAAAGTTTGGTTTGGTTTTGACATCTATCTCATATGTATTTGTATTCGGCTCCCTTGTTCTCTCTGTGTTCTATAAGCCATTATCAACAACAACGGAACAACAATATCCTGTTGTTCTAACCAGCCAGTTTCCATTGTGTTCTTTTTGTAATGTATTATTTTGGAGTCCCCATGAACTTTACATTTTGTGAGTTTTTGAATTTTGTTCATAAAATAGTTTATTTTCACCTGCCTGACTCCTCCCTGCATTTGGGTCCTGCTCTTCACCATTACAAGAAAGTATTTGCACCTTTGATAATTTTGCAAATGATGAATTAGTTTACTAAGTGAACAAGCATTGTCTTACATGAAAATGTTTTCACATCCCTTGCTAAATTGTACTCGTACTCGTCGTCTTCCGCTTATCCAGGACCGGGTCGCGGGGGCAGCAGACTCAGCAGAGATGACCAGACGTCTCTCTCCCCAGACACCTCCTCCAGCTCCTCCGAGTGGAGCCCAAGGCGTTCCCAGGCCAGCCGAGAGACATAGTCCCTCCAGCGTGTCCAGGGCCGTCCCCTGGGCCTCCTCCCGGTGAGAGGTGCCTGGAACACCTCCCGAGGAAGGCGTCCAGGAGGCATCCGGTATAGATGCCCGAGCCACCTCAACTGGCTCCTCTCGATGTGGAGGAGCAGTGGCTCTACTCCAAGCCCCTCCCGGATGGCCAAGCTCCTCACCCTATCTCTAAGGGAGTGCCCAGCCACCCTACGGAGGAAGCTCATTTCAGCCACTTGTATCCGGGATCTCGTTCTTTCGGTCATGATCCAAAGTTCATGGCCATAGGTGAGGGTAGGAACGTAGACCGACCGGTAAATTGAGAGCTTTGCTTTTCGGCTCAGCTCTCTCTTCACCACAATGGACCGGCACAGTGCCCCCATT